>JAODUG010064191.1:0-14142 GCA_027564795.1 Aphredoderus sayanus
CCCCCCCCCCCCCCCCCCCCCCCCCCCCCCCCCCCCCCCCCCCCCCCCCCCCAGGAAAACAGAGGTGGCGGGCTTGGCATTTCACTGCTGGTGGTGAGCTTGAGCCCTTCAGCCAGCATGGCTTGGCACAGCCTCTATCCCTCTTTACACACACACACACACACACACACCATAAAAACAATTTAATTATAATTTAATTTAAATGAATAAACACTATTTTTTTTCTCTCTCTCTCTCTCTCTCTCTCTCTCTCTCTCCCACTCCCACAAGACAGATATGGTTACCCTTCAAATGGCTTAGCCATGGCTAAAACGGCATGGCAGGCAAGTTAAGGCTATTCCACTTAACCATATCAAAGTGGGTCTGGTCCTGAGAAAAAATGCTTTTAGCCTTGGAAAAAAAGATCTTGCTCATATAATAATGCTGCTGCAGGAAAATACAAATGCTAAAAGCTGCTCTTGTGTTAAAAGGGAAGGTTTTACCTGCTCTGTTTTACAGAGGGGTGCAGAAGGGGAGTAGAGGGGAATTGATATATAGCTTGACGAATTGATGTGTTTGATCATAAGTGCTGGAACACATTTTTAAGCTCTAATGCACAACGACGCTGAGTGTTGTAAGAAAAAAACTATAATTAAGGGAATTCTGTGTCTCAAACATCTGGGGGAATATAAAGTCATACATTTGTCAAATCTCAATTTCAATAGGCTACTGCACAAACCTTGCAACCATCTGTAAATAAACTACAACATGAATTTAGGAACACTGCTGGTGTGATTGGAGCGGTTAGTAATTGAGAAATGCGCTTTTAAGAGTAGGATGGAAATTCTAAGTTGCTGACCTATTTCCCGCACGTTTCACACGGAGTTGAAGGATTCTCTCTTTGAATCCAGACAGTGAGTTTGCTCGTCTAGATAGATTGATATAGACACACGTCAAACTTTTTTGGTTGGCCTAATAATTTGTCAGGACACTCTATGCACTCTAATATAAAATCATATAACAAATATGCACCCTTCCCCTTGTTAGGTAGCCTATTTTGTCAATTACACTATTGCTTAGTTGTCTTTTGCAGTGATCTACGACCCTACTGCCCCTATTCCCAGATCAACACTAGATTTGCGCGACTGACCATCAAGCCCTTACGCTATTGTTTCTATGCATCAGCGGCACACTGCCTGCACAATGTTTTACTCACCTCTAGGAAACTTGTTAAAACCGCGTCTTTAGTGGCTTATCTGTCTGGCGCGCCTCCATCCATACATACAAATACAAAGTCCCCTTTCGCCTCGCAGTTTCTGGGGCTGTATGGCTACAGCCAAAACAAACTAAATATTTATTCGGTGTATTCCACAGCAGTCGCTATGGCTGAAATCTCCCCCTAATTATTCAATATAGCAACCAGACAACATATCATATACATGCAAACCCAGCGCGACACTAACGACAGTCATGTGCATTCCAGTTTAGGCTTGCACTAGCGCTCCCCCAGAACAACAGCTCACCAATGAAAAGCAAGAGTTGTAATAGTGGGCGTGGAAATATTGTGGTCCATGATACTCCTCCCCAGTCTCTCTCTCTCTCTCTCTCTCTCTCTCTCTCTCTCTCTCTCTCTCTCTCTCTCTCTTCTCTCACACACGCACACGCACACGCACGCGCACACCGGCCACACGCAGCCAGAGAGGTTTATGTGCCTGGGCATTAGGCATTGTTGGCTGTAGATGTCTGGCACCCCTGGAGCCGAGGTTAAAGCCATATTTGAACACTATATTTACACAGCTGTCACCTTATGATCTCCCTTAAATATTTCACTGTTTATGGTATACACCATAAGCCCCAGACCTAAATCTAGTCTTACCTACATTAGATGGGTTACATGGTTATGTATTGCTGATGTATTGCCATCAGTTGTTTTCAGTGTTGGATAGTCAAATTGTCTACCCACTTATTTCACCTCTAGATATCTTGCTGCACAGCATCTCCTGTGTTGCAAACAAACAAATTACATGATATAGAACATTGAAGGAAAACAAGCAGTGCCTTCCTCAGACGATAAAAAACAGAATCAAATACACAGAGCAATAACAAGTAATCTTCTCTTCCTTTTCAACGTGAGGGAACTGTTTGTGTCAGGTATGCTTCCCCTCCATTGTTAAACATGATGTTCTGCTACATCCATACAAATCCAATTAAGGTTGCTCTCCAAATTTGAGGTAGCAAATAGGAGCACAAAATGGCACATCTCCAATCCATCATGATAACTTAAGCAGATGAGAAGGACTTCATAAGATAAGATTAGTGGAATCACTATTAAACAAAAGGTAAATTATTTATATAGGACACTGGTCCAAAAATGTGGCAGAACTTTCAAACAGTCAGTAATATGGTTACATGAATAGATACAAAGTAAAATAATTACTCAATGACAATCCTTAACGCTACAAAACCATAAATATCCTGCTGCTTTTTCACAGAAAAAGTGTAACTTAGTTACAAGTTAAAGTTAAAGTTAACTTTAAGGGTTGTAAATAGATTCACTGTGTCAGTGTGGGTCTTGACTTTGCAGTAGCCTAAAGGTCAGCACTCTGAGCCCTGGCCTTAGAGATAAGTGGAGTCCATAATTTATCATCCTGTTGAGATAGGAGATGTTGGGATGGACAGCAGAGCAGACACACAGGATAGACAGAGAGAAAAAGAGAGAGAGAGAGAGTAAACACCAAGACAAATCAGCACTCCTGTCCTACACAAAGAAATGGGTGAATCAGACACAAACAGTGAGAGGTACACTGTGGCAATGAGTCAATTGCCAGGCAAGCTTAGAATACATGAAAAAACTATTCTTTCAATGTCACATTAAAGCTCTGTTCTGATCTACACAGACTAAACTGAGCCATCAAACAGCTTCTAACGGCTGCCCTTTCAGCTGTCAATCAACAGCTGGGTCAGACACCCGTTACCCAAACTGACCTCATAGTCATCTTTTGTTTGTGGGTCCACTTGTACAAATATATCAGATGTCTTGCAGGATAAGACATGTCAAACATACTGTATGGCATGCATATGTTTCGGTTTCATACGTTGAAATATGTATCCATGTAGCCCCTCCGCTATTCCCACCTCCATTTAGGCACACACATGCACGCACGCACACACACACATCTCCTCATGAACTCTCAGCAGCTGAACAGCCCGGCCTGTAATTATGGCTGTCATCAACAGCCCCCAACTTGCAGCTATATTTACTGGAGGGCCAGCGTGCATACACACATATGGAGACACAGAGACACACAAAAACAACACGCGTGCAGTATATGTGTGACGGTCCACACACAGGCAACTCACGAAAACCACAAAAAATAAACAGTCAGCGATTTTAGACACATTTGAAATAATGCCTCAGTGTTAATTTTCCTCAGCAGATGGAGAATGT
Source organism: Aphredoderus sayanus (assembly GCA_027564795.1). Lineage (NCBI taxonomy): Eukaryota > Metazoa > Chordata > Actinopteri > Percopsiformes > Aphredoderidae > Aphredoderus > Aphredoderus sayanus. Next base: position 3,428 of record JAODUG010064191.1, read on the forward strand.
TCCGGAGAATGTTCCGGAGAAGAGCGAAGATGTGGCGGTGGTTGGAGGGGGGGGTACCTAGCACAGCGGACTAAAGTGCAAACAAACATGTCCACATCAGCATTGTTTACTTTCAGAAGACAGTTATCTTGCTGCTGTATTCTCCAATAATCCGTATAATAAAGACGATACCATAAAGATAATCTTCAGCGACCTTTAGTGAATCCCATTTTGACTGGTTATTTGGCTGCTGTCGATATAAACATGGGTGATAAAATATACATTGACACACACACACACCAATATACATCCCCTCCACGCCAGCCCCTGGTCAGAGGCCACCTGGCAAAGTTCCTGTGTATCGGTGCATTGAAAAACAAAAATTAACAGTGGCTGTGGATATATTGTAGTTCTCTTTCTCTCTCTCTCTCTCTCTCTCTCTCTCTCCCCCTCTCTCTCCCCCTCTCTCTCCCAAATTCATTCAGTGGAACTGTGAGTAGATCTAAGCACCTCTAACCATATAACGTGGATCCTGCTTGTGTTTATTTTGCTCTCTCTCCACCTCCACCTCTGACCACCGCACTAGCAGGAGAGCTAGAGCATGCCTGGGGAAACACCACGACCAGCAGAGGACAGAGGTCAAGGCTAGTGGACATACAAGCACAGCTGAGAGTGTAATTGTGTGTGTGTGTGTGTGTGCACGCGCACACCGCTTTACCTGTGTGTGCTGATCAGAGATCAGAGAAAAATACAGTGCGCCCGCTCATCTCCAGTTTCCAATCCTATCGTATGACTCATCGCTGAATGGTCAAAACTTACGGTGGGAAAATATAATTCAAAACTTCTATTTTTGTAAAGACTCAAGTTTGCCAGAGTTACTGTGTACAGCAGAGAGAGATGGATACAACCAAATATATACTGTGTGTGTGTGTGTGTGTGTGTGTTTCTGTATTCACTAGTGTCTACCCATGCTCATGTACTGTAGATCCATTTGACAATGTCTAAGCAAACTATACACTTGAAGCCATCTCTGTAAAGTGGCCTCCTAACAGCTTTCCAGGTTGAGTCAAACATGCAGAGATGAGCCAATTAAAGGCTACGGCTCTTCCATGGCATAATGACAGGCTGTTGGTTGCTACAGGTAGTCTCCACCGCTGGCTTGGATGCCAGGCTGTGGGATGGAAACTATAGGTGTGTGCCAACAACATCATTCTGCCACCCATTAGATACTGTAGCTACAAACCCTAAATGAGGCTAGTTCACCAGGCTAGACTTCCTACTGAAAGGAATGTTATAATTTGCATCCACTGATGTCTGTTAAGGTCTACATTGTCATTGCCTCAAATGTGCCATGAGACTGCAGAGAATTTTCAATTAGTGCATTAATACATGATTTATCCACTGTAAAGTGTGGGCTATATGATTCAGATTGCATTGGGCTAACTGTAGGGTAGCTTACAGTACAAATAAACTGAACAAATGTTATGCTAACAATAAAAAAATAAATATATCTCACCAAGGATATTTCTGTAAGCCAGATTAATGCACTGTGTGACCTGCAGTCCAACATCTGAAATCTAACTTGGACCAAAAGGTTATTCTTTTTACTGTAAACCAGGGGTGGTCTGCTGTTCATGTTTCAAACAAGCTTACCTCATGGAGTGCAGGGTTCCAAGCCACCAGCTGTAAACCTTGTACGCCTACTGTATGTGTGCTGCCCAAAGCACACATTGTCATGGTTACAGCCTTGAAACTGTTATATACAGGTCTAGCAATACAGTAAAATTGGTCTCTTCGATATAAACCGCATGTAAACATATAACCAAAGGAAAACAGGACACATACAGTAAGTTACTTGAGAGAGACTTTAATCATGAATTCAAGTAATCACTGAAAATACACTGCTAATACACTGCTTTGCAATATAGACTTTTCCTTTCTCTCTTTCTTTCACAGAAAAGAGAATACATACATGTACAACAGCTGAAGAGGCGCTATGCTGAACTAGGTCAATGGAGCAAACTGTCAGATACTGTATAGATGAAAATGATGGGCAGTAATATTGTGGCTAGAGCGCCTCCAATGTTATATTCCAAAACACAGCTTTGCCTGTCATCACAAGACAGTCATATTATTCTGTTGAAGATTAGTTCTGTCTCCAGACAGCAGGTGTTTATCCCTGGGCAGTGTGTCAGTGGTGTGGTTTACCATGGTATAAGATGGGAGAAGGTGTGTGTGTGTGTAGCTAGAAACGTTTACAATTAATTGTCATTAAAAGGGCCATACTGTACATATTATGAAGGTATTTCAGGTAAGCAGTAAACTACTGTTTACCACTGGGTGACTTCACTGTAATTCCATATAATTAGGCAATTTTTCATATAAAAATACACAAATTAAGGAATAAAATATTTAGATTTAGTTTTTATTTACTATCTATTTTCCCATGAGGACATAACAACAATTGGGTGGAGAATTCTGTGTTTGACTGAAAGCCTGCATAATCGCAGCAGTAACTGTCGCTGATGATGTAATAAACATGCTCCTGCTCCTGTAACCAGTCCCACCACTGATAGGCGCCCTTCTGAATGACAGCTTTGGGAAGAGGGCCGCTCTCTGCCACACACTGCTCTTTCTACTCTGTAATTGTCCAGCTCCATTTGACAGACAGCCAAAACATTGTCTTGATTTGTTTACAGACACATCATCATACTGCATGACAATGGATGGTGTGAATCCATTGTTTCACAGGGAGAGTTAATTTACTTGACAAATCATTGGTTCACTGCAGATGATATCTGATCTTAGTAAATGAAATAGTAAAGGCACATTCTGGTGCAGACTTTCTACCACAGTGAAAATGTTAACGTCCCTAATTATTTAGAAAGAAATATCAGTTGTCCCTTTATAGCAGATACGTCATCAATCTACAAGTATCCTTCGCAGCTTTCTCCACCAAGCATCTACATTAAGCAGGAGCTTTCCTTCTGTATAGAAATATACTTGTTCAAGCTCCATTTTGACTTAGATGAGGATACAGTTTCCTGCAGAAGTCAAGTACAGACAAGAAACTGCAGGAGAAAAGGATGTCTGAAACCTGAGCTGACACATTGAGGGGGCCATCCCTTATTTCACCTTATGAGTTGAAAAGTTTAAATCAATGTTATAGTCTAACATAATACATTTAATTTAATTTCAGAATAAGATATTACTGTAGATTCCCAGGAAGCCCATATCTCTGCCCCGCCTCACGGTTGAAATACAATTTCCCACTAAAGTGTAGGGGAGGAGTAGAGAGGATTGCATTACTCATCGTCACTCATGCAGTAAACATGTAGGAGGGCACCCTTGGATGCTTTTGGTTATTCAAACCAACAGCGTTATTTTAAGCATGATTTCACCCATAAACACAATTTCAGACACATATCAAGGAATGTACAGGCAGATTTTGAAATGTAAAAATGTGGCCACAATGATGCATATTCAGCCCTCAGTTTTGTTATGGCTAAGCATAGCCCCCTATGAAACTAGCCTGCAGCATTTATGTCATGTCATGTTCACAACACTATGACACTATCTATGCTTACCATTTTTTCGCTTAGTGTAGCATGACTTGGCTTCACTCACTCAGAATGAGTCACCTCTCTGAAAGACCCAGTCAACCTCTGGATGTAAAAGTAAATGACAATAACTTATTTTACTTCATGTAATTAATACCCAGTAATGGAAGACAGCCACAGAATAACTTTCATTATATCAAAAAAAAAAGAAGAAATGAAACGGATTTGTCAAAAGGGAAAAACACAGGCCCCATAGCCATGTAAAGGGTTGCTACTAACCAATGCCCTTCCACAATATCACTCCAGATAAAAGCAATTATTCGTGAATTCAAGGACTTCAGCTGACCCAGTTAATCAAACGCTTTCATTTAAATACAAATAATATTTAAAAAACTCCTTCATGGCACCATTCAGTAAAGAGCAACTTTTATTTTTCTGTAATTCAGGATAGGCTAAAGCACCATTCTCACTTGAGATGACTGTCTACTGTACATACTGTAGAGGCAACACACAAGAGGGGAGAAAGTGCTGTTTTTGATTTGGTTTCAGGTTTGCCTGACTGAACAACGCTACTGAATAAACAAAACAAACCCAACATAAAAAAATCCTAGAAATGTTTTAGGAGAGAGGGGCCCTTGTGGTGTGTGTTGAGTGTGCTATATAGTTTCCACTGTATGGTGTTGAAAGTTAATTCATTTCAAATGTGGCTTTTTACTCATAAGGCATGGATCCTTGTAAATCATGCATATCGGGCATTTAGTATCTCACCCATAACAGCCAATGCTAAGTAGTGTTGGTTTTCAGCAAGACAAAATGCCAACTCTGTTAATGACTTCATAATCACCTCTAAAGGTGAAATACACACATAATATCTCCAGGAGAGTTTACATAAGTAATGTGATATGAAATGTCATTAGATGTAATATGATAACAATGCATTCTCTTTGTCGGTTTATAAAATAAATCACTACTCTTTTGACCAATTACATTAAAATGAATGGTTGAACAGAATCGTAGACGTGTTGTATAACTCAATATGTGGAAGAAAGGAAGAGACAAAAAGAGGTCAAGGTCATATAAACCCTGCCCTTGAAGTGAAAGTAAACATCTTTCATATGTTCTACCACCAGTTACTGTTAGCTATTTCACCCAGAAAATAGACAGAGATCATTCACATTTACTGCCATTATGAATAAACCATATTAATATTCATCCCTTCACATAAATACATTTTACTACTAATCCGAAGAGCTGATTACTAGAGAAACCATATCCAGCAATGTTCAGCTGCTGCTATGAATAACACAGGGATTCTGATTGGCCCACTGTTGTATGAATATGTGTATTGTAATTGGCTGGATTGTTGCAGTGAAGAAAGCAGTCAGCTGGCTGACAACATTCCGTTGCATGCTCAAATGGAACGCCACATTATGTATTTTAATCAGAAGTGGGTCAGTGGAAGCTTCCCTGGTCATGACACACCAAATTCTAGGAACATCCTGCTTTTTGCTTCCACCTGACTGGGTTTCAGTTGTATACTGGAGGTTCATTTTATTAAATTAGGGCTGCACGATTTACATATGAGAATTTAATAATAAAACAATTAATAAGGGTAAGAATTCTTGGATCCATATACCTTTCTACCATATAACATCCACATAGAATCAGCAGGACATATCCTAGCTTTTTTGTGGTAAATACTTGGATTAAAACATCTGTCAGTACACAAGTATGCCCACACTGGGCAAAGCTCCTCTTGGCTCGAACGTGTAAAAGTGAAATCGATAAAATAAACAGAGACTGCAGCGAGCGAATGCAGAGCACATGCAAAGAGGAACTGAAGACACAAAATGTGACGTTCCTACCACTGAAGCCATTAAAGTTATAAACCAAACCAAAACATAATTCGACCAACCCTAGCTCAGTGTTCTTCAGGTGACAGCTGAATGTATTTATGCAGCAAGTGCATGCCAGAGCCCACTCACCCATGGCCACACAGCCACCCCACCCAGCAGCTGGGGCACTCCCTCATATTCCCCCAACCACCGCCCTGACACCGACCACAACCGCAAAAGTCCCCTAAAAACAAATCCACCACTCCGCCACGCTCCCCATAACAGTTAACTTGACCCCTGTACACCTCCACCCCCACATTAACCCACACCGCGGCCACAATCCTACCGTCCTCATAGAAGACATCCTCTGCCTCCTCCCGCATCCCCTCATCCAGGTCGTCCTCCGCCATGTCGGACATCATAGCCATCGCTCTCCTCTCAGGCTGCTTAGGCAGAGGGGCTTCGCACAGAGTGGCTGGCCCACACAAATGTAGTCAGTGCTAGCCTGGCCCGGACTCCCAGCAATATCCGTCCACTCCCTTGCTTGAGTAGTAGAGGACTGAGCTTGTGTTTGTGCCTGTGTATGTGTTCGTGAACATCCGAGGTGTGTGTGAGTGTGTGTGTGTGTGTGTGTGTGTGTGTGTGTGTGTGGGTGAGAGGGAGGACTCTATCAAACCCTCAGTAAGTTTCAGCAACGGCGATTTCATAACATCCTGAGCAAAACTGAAGTGAGAGCCTGCCATTTAAAGAGCACTTGTATGAGTTAGTGTGCGCATGTGTGTACAGGGAGGGAAAGTGATGTGTGTGTGTGTGTGTGTGTGTGTGTGTGTGCGTGTTTGTGTTTGTGTGTGCATTGAATTGGCCTCTACAATGAGTCAGCCCAAGTGGCTGGTGATTAACAGGAATAATTAGCTTCAGAATTCTGAGCCAACTGAGACATGAAGGGTGTGAATGTATATGTGTGTGTGCGTGCGCATGGCTATGTGAGGTGCAAAGCTCCCTCCACTTGTAATTCCTACAGCTCGCCAGGAATCATGGGAGCACACTGATTGCTCTCGCTATTTTTTCCACTTGGCCCACATCTACAGGGCCAGAGCAGAGCTGATAATGACTGGTATGTTCTACTTTGCTGAATATTTCAGCTGTCTTTGATTGCTTTAAATCTGCCGTACCTGCAGATAATAACAGGTAGCTGTAGCAGACGTTCATTTGTACGTACTTGATACGCAATGTAGCCTGCTGTGCTCTGAATGGTACAATCCTAAATACACATCATATATATTGTATATAGGATGGTGCATGTTGAGGAACTACCACTTTGTTAGAAATGAGTAAAAACAAACTGTATGTGAACCAAAGAACAACAAACCTCAGCATATAGTGCTGTACAGTTGCTTGTTAGTGAAGGAAACAAAAGTAAAGGAATGCACAAATTCATGTTTATGTATTGTACCTACTAATTTAGAGTCCAGGAGTGTCCAAAAACATATTTCATCAACTTATTAATAAGTTAATAAGGCAATCTGCCCTTCACGCTACTCTTGCCTTTTAATCTATTTTAAGATTAAAGAACCAGCCCATTTTGGACAAGACTATTCCTGACCAAATGGAAAATAGGTCTTAACTACGTACTGTATATTCATTATCACTTTCTCCTCTTCTTCCTGTCCCCTGACACCTCCTCCCTTTAAGGCTGAAGCCCAAGAGAACAAACCTAGAGACATTTTCATTATCACCAAGGCCAGTCCAGACAGCCAAACTACAATACATAACAGCTATCAAGATGTGTTCTGAATTCAAGGATCTAGAAAATACTAACATTGCATTCGTTCTCTTGCAAGGGAAAGTTTGGTCAACTTCAGTAATTTTCCTAGATAAAATATGATGCCATGAGTTTAGTGGTTGACAGGGATATGCTCACAAAGAGCAATGTCAAATGAACCAATCAAATATTTATTCCTGGACGATAAAAAAAAAAAAAACAGTAGCTGAAACATGATTAATTCAAGACTCTGCAGGTGATTAAAGTAAAGTACCCATGCAGACTACAAGAATGCAGGCTGTTGCATATAAAGTAACAAATAAATATAAATTAACAACTAGAATTGTGTAAGACTAAGTGGTAATGACGTGTGGTTTCTTAAAGTCTTAGCCGTCCTCCAACCAATCTGGTGGTTCACAGACAATGTTGACATGGTATCTTTAGCCGAGAAGACCTGGTGGTTATAGAGATGTTAGTCATGCAGTCAAAGTAAAGTAAAAACACACACACACACACACACACACACACACACACACACACACCCGCTCACATCCAAATGAATCCTTTTGCCATCACATCCCACCCCCATCTGCTCGCTGCTAAATCCATCCTGTGTTTTCGCCTTGTGATTTTAAGTGTGAAAAAAATAACCTAAATGAAAATAGGGCCACATAATCACTGTATCATAACATGTCCTTATAGGTGCATGTACAGTTGAGATAAGCAGATACCATATGAACCAACTAGTCTGTGTGTGTATGTGTGTGTGCGTGTGTGTGTGTTTCTCAGGCAGGCCTCTAGCTATGAGGTACATTATGTTACTACAGCACAACAACTGCCTTACAATGACTGGATACATTGTTATTAGTGGCACGGAAAGAAAAGCCCTGCCTTGGTAAACACAAACGTGTGCCACACACATAGACACATACATAAACACACAGACATTTATATTACACACAAACAGTTTTCCACACCGGTATAGTACACAGCAGCACAATTGGACCGACTCAGGACAATGGTGTTTTTTTAAAAGAGGTCAAACAATGGAGCTCTTTGGCATCTAAATAGAACCAGATGATGTGTATCCCTGCCTGCTGAATAGCGGGCTTCAGCCTCCCACACACACGCTATTCTGGCCCTGACAATATGCATCAGTGTGCCGCCTATTATTGCAGAATGAAATGCATTAGCAAGTAAGATACAACTTATTAGCATGGAGGTTAATGGTAATAGTAGCTAACTGTAAGCTTTTTAGCATTCACCTTCAGAACAAATACTATAACGCCAATAGATTAAGATACATTGCCTCAATACAACTTGTTCTGGGACTTGAAATGATATGAGCAATACTATCAGAATTATGATATTGTTTCAAACTTCCTGGATTGGTTAGGAATCCTACAGCAACAATATCATACCACAATAACACCATACCTCAATATACAGTGCATAGAAACAACATATACACAAACGAAACACAACAGAACTCGCTGGATTAAGGTGATACTCTCTAGTCTGAGCCAACAAAGGAGGTATACAACACAGATAAACCACCTATTTAGTTACAGCAAATTATTCTTGATCCTACCCTGATACCGTGAAATACCTCAACCAATTGCATGCGAGTTTGCACAAATGATCAAATCCTTTGAGCTTTATGCCCATTGTGCGTGCATGTGTGTTACAGTAAAACGAATGGCTGTGATAGCAGGCCAATTGCTGCTTGGCCTGCTGAATCATACCAGGATTTAGATTGCTCTGTGGTATTCTGAAGCCTTTTCAGAGGCAATTATATAGGACAAGTAAAGACACCAATATCTAACAACAACCTAAGAATATATATATATATTATGTGTACTAGCAAAAATATAACAATTGTACAGTATTAGTGCATGATATTTCAAGGCAGAAAGCTCTAGTGAATGTGATTATTAATTCTACTTCTGGACCACGTTTTTACACTATGCTATTATTATACACATAGGCATACATACAAACTAATATCTGAGCCCATGCGGACTTAGCCAATAGCCTGTTGCAACAGTGTGTCCCTCTATGTGTCCAGATTTATCAAATAATAGTGGCTTCCTTCCATGTTCAACAAAAAGCACAGGGCTTGTGGTGGGAAGACTATACAGAGCTCTTGATGTCAGCCTGACTTCCTCATTGCCAGACAGCATTCATCTCAGATGAGCAAGAGAGAGAGAGAGAGAGAGAGAGAGAGAGAGAGAGGGAGAGAGATTAACTAATGAAAGATGAGTAGGAAGAGAGTTAGATGAACAGTATATTAGTTAATCAAATAAAAGCCTAAATAAATAAGTAAATAACTAAGTAAACAGCCTCTTGTGAGGCTGAATACTGTGTCTGGATAGAGGGGTTGGGGGTTGGGGGTTTGGGGGGCAGACATGGCCAGTTCTCTCCTCTTCACCCCAAATCCCCTCCACCCGGGTGTTTTTCTCTTGCTCTTAAGGGCCTGAGAAACCCGAATGATTGTGAATGGGGTGCCTTGTTACCCCGGTAACAATGATGAGGACTTTGCGTTGTAAAGGCAATTAGCTATGGCACCTTTTGATTCATTTACAGTGTGCGTGCATGCATAAGTGCATATGTGCATGCTTGCATGTGTGCGTGCTTGTGTGTGTGTGTTCATGCCAAGCTGACTGTACAAGATGACCTGCAGGTCGTGTGCAGGTCCTGCACACTATTGAACAACACACACTAACACACAATTTAATTCACACAAATAATGGTCAACTCATTTCGAGCAAGGACAAAAGGGGCAGGGCATTACTGCTAGGAATGCATACTATCCTATTTCTAGTCGATTCAGTGTCAAGGTCAGTGCCACATTAAGCCTCAGGTCTGACCAGGCTTATAAACAGCTTTCAGCCATAGTTTTAAAAGTTAACTATGACTGCTGTGTTTTCTTGGTTAGCTATGAAAGCTGCTGCTCACACATAGAATGCATGTAACCAAAATGTGTTTAACTGCACATTATTTATCTTGTGTATGTAGAAAAAGAAACAATGTTTGTAGACCATAGTGAGTCAAAATTATTCATGAAATGTTTTACTCGTTTGATTTAGATTTTGTTTTGTTTAGATTTTTCATTCTATTTTCATTCCTAGCCCTAACCTGAGAAACTGGAGGACTGGACCAACTATACTTGCTTAACTTAAAAATAAAGCCATGTTGCATCATTATAAATACAAGTATATTCTGCCTAATAATCTTATAATCGTCTTTATGTGTACCTACTGTAAGAGAGATGGTATCTTTTCATCTTTATGTGGCTGTACGTCCTGATTCTAGGATACATCCTGCCAAAGAATATTCCGGATGGATGCCTCCCTGTCACTCAGCGCAATTCTCTTTGTGTAACCACAACTTGCTTCTCCAACCTCTGCTTTCTCTCCCCATCTCTCCCTGACGCTATTGTTGCTTCTCTCTCTGTGTGTCTCGATTGTCTCCCTCATTTGCTCTCTCTCCCCCCGTCTCAGAATGTTCCAGTAGGCATCGGGGGCATCAGACAATAGCAGTAACACATCCGCTGGAGACCAGCTGGGTTGTGGGGGG
>JAODUG010064202.1:0-14141 GCA_027564795.1 Aphredoderus sayanus
TTAAACAGACTACATTGTGTGCCAGCAGTGCACGTGTGTAAGCTGTAGAATTAGCACCTTCTATCTGCCACAAAGAAGTACTGCATTGGGACATTTTGACCTAAAGGACAACATGAGGGTTAAATGCATAAAACAAGGATTGTCCAGGCTTTTAAAATGTAGATTAATCTTTCAGACAATCAAATCCTGAATCAAGTAAAGCCATGTTAGGGGGACTTACATTTGAATAAAGTACATATGACCTATCATCTATAATATTTATATTATGTGTAGGAATAAAAAAGTGTTCTTGTGCACACAACAGAAGCTTTAATGTACAACAAGGCACACATTCTCCAATGTGTTAAGAAAGACTGGCTACACACATACAGACAAATACATGATAGTTTATTTGCCCTGCATAAAGTCAGCATTAATCAGCATTTTGTGATATTTGCTCTCAACTGCACAGAAGACGTCTCATCCCCATAGAGGGTTTCAAAATTAAATACAATTAAATAAACCTGTGAGGATATACAGGCTTTTATATGGCCATCATATAAAAAAGGGTGCAGGTGTGTGCGTGTTTGGAAATGGGTAATGAATACTAATAACGACAGTGATACTGAATGAGAAAAAGACAATGGCATTAATGGAGAATGCAGTAAATTAATAAATACAAACAAATTAAACAGGTTCTCTTCTCTACCTGAGCAGTTTCAATACACAATCTGACATCAGTTGAAAACAACAAATCAACAGGCAGTCTCCAGGACAAAGCTTCAAGGCCACCATGTTGGTGTGACTTTTTTTCAACCTTACTGACATGTACTGTATGGTGTGTGTGTTCCAAGGTCATCAAGGGGGAGATTGGTTAAAGGGGTCTTTCAGCTGCAAGTCTTTTGAGGGCTTGTTTTATCCCCCGCTCACCCTCCCTCTCTTTCTAACTCCACACCAATGCTTTGTGATTAGAGGAGTTCAGCTGCACATTTTCATACGTCTGTCCATTTCCCTGCAAGATAGAGTCAGTATACTTTATTTCCATTCCACTACAACTCCCTTAACATAAAGAGTATAAACACCTGGTTTGTCATCATGGTTTTGTGTTTAAAATCAGTGCTACAAAAAAACTGTTACGTTTTGTTATTTCATTAAGTGAGATTTAGAAAATCCCCCTTGTGTTTTTTGACATCATCATAAACACCTTCATCTCCTCTCACCTTTGATGCAATGGCTTTGAGCTTGCCCAGTATTGAAGGTTTGGTGTATACAACCTCATCCTCCATTTCTCCCTCATTCTCCTCCCCCTCCATTACAGCACAACTGTCAGCACCAGGCATCTCACACTCCTTATTGGCCGACATCACCAGCCGGGAGTACTTATACTCCAGCCTGGCAGAGGGACAAGAAACAGACTCAATACAGTAGATAAACTTAGGGGAGTTAGTTAGGGGAGATGAATATTGACAAAAACCAGGACATGCAGACGAGAAGGAAGTTAACAAGGAAGGAATTTAAAAGAGGAGAGAATGACTGCACCTCTTATTTTTCTTCCAGAAGTAGCAGGTGATCGATATGAGCACTATAGAGCAGAATGAGCCCAGCACGGTGCCAAGACGTATCCAGAAATCCATGCCATCACATGCCACGCTGCTCTTCTCAGGCAAGGCCACCCCTCCCATGCATAGCTTAGGTTCAGTCCACACATACAGCATGTCCTAAAATCAAACCGGAATCACAAAATAAGCAACTACCAGAAGCCATAGGGAATTTGGAAGGACCCTATAGACAATGAGACATTACATGTACACATTTATGTGGAGGCATTTATGAACTGACCTGGTGGCCACCTTTGCATGCTCCCTCGATCCAATGGTAGTCTCTCTCTGTGCATGTGGGACAGGCTCCTGAACTCTCCCACAGGAAGTGAAAGGTGCAGCCGTCACACGTGCCCGCTGGGCAATGACTACAACAAAGAAAACCAAAATGTTCATGCTTATTCTTTCCCTTCTGTATGTACAGTACATTTACATACTTATTTCACTAGCACTGTGAAAGGGATCTTACTGTATATACTATGTTTTAAGAGTAAGAAATGCTTTCTTTTGCAACCTCAACCTGTATTTAAAGTGGAAGTATAGAAAACAGACAAACTGACAGCAACACTAGTTGAAGGGAACAGATTAATACCTGGGAACTTTCAATTCTCCTTTAGTGCTCTTGTCAGGGTTACAGCGAACTGTGACAACTGCACTCCGACCTGACTCACACGAAGAGGTTGCCTCCAAGGAACTTACCGACCAATCAAAACACAGCAAGCATTAGGATAGAAAATGTCAAATATAATCTTTGAAAACATAAAAATAATTGTAGCAATACCGGTAGTAGAAGTTGACATCAGGGACATTTTTAGAAGTCTGAGGAAATAGCTCTGGTCTTGCCCTGACTCCATCAAATGTGCTCTCAACCGTTGCTCCTGTTAGTTAGATTAAAAAAGTGCAAAGAAGTATTCTTACAGTATTCTTGAATGTGTAAGTTCTTGCCAATGAGTTTAGGTCCAGTCTGTATCATAAAATACGTACACAATATAATAGAATATTTAGAGAAAAACCTTGCTTAACGGAAGAAAAAAATAATTAAGAAGAAGAAAAAAAAAAGACTAAACATGCAATGTTCATACTCACCAAGAAACGTGTCTGCTAGGTTGATGGATTGTGAGGACAGCGCCGTTTGGAGGCCCCTTCCGCTGGCTGGGATTATTGTTGATTGACAGATGAAGGTCTTCACAGCATTAGCTGCCTGGGACTCAGAGCTGGGTAGTTCTGTCACATTGTCTGTGCACACCGCCATTTGGCCCTGAGATACAAAGAGCACAAGTGAGATACCACTTCAGAAATAGATTAATTATTTATGTGTGTGTATACCAACACACCTCTCCTCCACACAGGCTGATGTTGAATTGGTGGAAATACTTAGTTCCTTTGGAGGTGAAGCTAGGACCATTCATCAGCATCCCAACGGAGCCCAGGGAACTAAAGTCGTAATTCAAAGTCAAGTTGCCGTCGGTGTGAGTATAGTGACAGTCACTATAGCATAAACTGTGGTCCTAAAAGATAACACAAAAAATACAAGTTGCTTAAAACAACGTTTAAAAGTTATCAAAGTTGGTATGCTAACTAATCCGACAATTCAAATATGTGGCGATTAGATTTCTGTCAGAAACGATCACCAGCAGATGAGAAATGAGATCAGGTATTATGCATCATGGCCATCATTGTGTAGACAAATCTAGGGGTTATGCTGTTGGTCTCACTGATAGCAATCAAAATGTACATGAACAAGTTACCTTAGGATCAACTCTCTGTATTTAGGCTGTATTGAGGATTGAATGGTATGTTTATATGTAATGCATGTTGTTAAATGTATCAGTTTAGCCATGACAACATAATACATGTTGTTTGTCTATGATAACTGGTATATGACCGATTCAGATGTGGACAAATGTATGCCGTTTTGGACAAAACAAAATGATGGAAGCTTTAATTCCAACTCTATAAACCACAATGCACCTTGTTGCTCTTGCTAGCCGGGCCACAGGGCCTGCAGGCGTCTGGGCCCAGGGTGATGTGAGAGATGAGGTGTGTGTTCGGGGGGCACTCTGTGCACTGGCTGTTGTGAGGGTCGATGTAGTGCCCAGGCGGGCATGGCACACACAGCGAGCTGGAGCGCTGGGTGCTGAGAGCACAGGGCCTGCACTCAGAGGAAACCCCATCTACAGCGTTGCTCACTACGATGGAGAAGATCCGCGCAACGTCGTTCACATACTGACGCAGCTGAGAGGAAGAAAGAGAGGACTATGTACAACTGGAGGAAAAATAACACTTGCTCTTATCTAGGGATGACTACCAATAACAGATTTTACAATAAAAACATGGTATAATTCAGTCTAAAACACAAATGTGTTTCATGAGCAAATAACACAGTAGAGGGAGGGGGGACTGGGAAGACCAAATATTATATTTTTTTGTAGTTTATTATTATGTTACTTGCATAAATTATTACAAGTAACACAAGAAAACAACACAAATATATAGAAATCATTAATTAATTAATAAAAAAATAAAAAAATAAATACACACAGCAATGCCAATAAAAAGAAAAATAACACACAATCAGATGGCGCCACCGGGTGGCCAAATACGATATTTCTAGAGGAAATCACAAGGGTTAAAAGTGTTTCTTCGTAGTTGTGTGATCCATCGTGTTGTCTGAAGGGAACCAAGTGAGCTGGACTCATTTTGTAACCTGTCCAAATGTCATTTATGCATGCAGCTGTATGCTAGTGTCTCCGTGGGAATGGGAATGCATACTCACATCTGAGACTTGGTTGGTCCTCTGGAAAGCCCAGGTGAATGAGACGGAGGCATTCTGCGTCATGACATGCGTGTAAGACTGCCTCGGCTTAGTGCCGCCCCAGGACTCCACCACCGCCGTACTTTTTCTGTTCACATCCTGAACAAGGCAATGTCATTTTTCCTTTAGAAACACATCACTGCATGCAAGCAGCATTTATTTCAAATGGAAAATGAATACAATGGTCCTATACAATGAATCAGTGGGTCCCCTACAACATGTAAAGTGCGTCCAGTGTCTTAAAAAGCAGATAGAAGTGATGAGGATTAATTCTAGATGCACAGTGGATCAGAGCCACATTTGCCCCCCCTCAAATAAAATGACATACAGCGTGTGTGTGTGTGTGTGTGTGTGCGCGCGCTCTCACCGTCATGAAGTACATTTCACAGTCTGCCGTGCACACCATTTCAAATTCAAATGTGATGCGTCCAAACTCTGTGCCGGAATTGCTGGACATTGAGGTAGGAAGCCTGGCGAAGAAGTCACACAGGATGAATGTAATCATCAGAGAAAATAATACAAACAGTAATGATAATAAGAAAGAGAGGGGGGGGGCGAGGCTGTTCTCACTTGAAGCCGGGAACATGGATATTGAGGATTAGGTAATCATTATCAGAGCCGCCTGCTCCACTCTGAATATGATCTCCAGCCACTTCCCAACCTAATAATGAAGGACAAAAATAACTAAATAAGAAATGTGTCCATTCAAGAACCGGCTATGATCCAACCCATACAGATATTTCCTAATACTGTACTTGTGTTTGTCACACAGTGCATACAGATGGAGACCAAGGCAGAACCTACCATTCATGCTGTCACATTTTGAGTTGCCAACATTAAAACAAGAAGTCTTCATGTTGGCGGGCAGAACATTCCACCACTTGTATTCGTAGCCCAGGGTGGGTTCAGTACCTGCTGGACACTTCTCACAAGCTGAAGGAATAAAAAGATATGCTATATTTAGGATGGACAACGTCAGGACTGAAATTATTTTATTAAATACATTTTTATATTAATTAATATATAAAAAGAGCAAGGCATTTCAGAAGAAAGGTCCCTTTAAGGTCATCCTAAGCATTGCCTTGCATCAAATCACTTTGGAAACATGTATAGTGCAAGTATTTTGATTATATGTATAGGTTATCATTATTATTATTATTATTATTATTATTCCACACATATGTCCACTCTTCATACCTTTCCTCCCATCAGAATAGGTCTCAGGTGGGCAGGGTGAGCAGGTGGCTGTGTCATGGTTATAGAAACCTGGGTTACAGGGGGGACAGGGCTCTCGTTCTCCACCAGGGGGCAGCGTTACAGCTCCAGTCACATTTTCCAGACAGATCTGGGGCTCGATCCACTTATAAATGGTCTGCGTCTGCAATGGCACACAGCCATGTAGTAAGGGGGAACAAAACAGCACCATTTAGCCACAGGGTACCCCAACATTAACATTAACTTCTCTTACTTTGCCATCGCTGTCGCAGGCTGTGTGGAACTGGAAATAGTCCTTCTTGGAGCACGGAGGTCTGCGCTTACACACACTTGATCCCTCTGCTATAGACCACAAGCAGTAGGTAAAGAAAAAACTATTATCTCTACTCTCTCAACATTTGTTTTTGGAATACAAAAGCAAAATTGAAAAGGCAGGGAACATTAAATAGAACTTATAGCAGTTCTGAATGTATAAGCAGAACACACGTGTTAACTACAAAAAGTATGCTTCTCTCTAGCTGGAACTAGGCAACACGCCCTCTCTGTCTCTTGGGTGTGTACAGTATTTGCCTGAGTAGTCGTTCTGACAACACAGTTATGCAACACTGCGGCGCATGTTCAATAGAAAGAAAAAAACGGATTTGTTTTGTTTACCAAACACGTGTGCTGGGAGCTGTGTGAATATACCTACATGCATAATGAGTAGTGGTGTTGCATGGGGTACAGGAGCTAGCACCATGGCCGGAGTACGTGTCCCGGGGACAGGGGTCACATGAGGCTGATCCTGGGAGCCGACTGAAGGTGCCTGGCTTACACCTAAAACACTCTGATGTATAGGCCACACCTGTTAGGAGGAAGGAATCCAGCATAAAGTAATAATAATAATAATAATAATAATAACTTAAATTATTTCGAATGATTCTGTCACTAACAGAACGTTCCTAACCTGATCCAATCAGCAATTTTTACGATTCAAAACCTTAAATGGGCTCTGTCATAATTTTGTGGCCCTTGTTCATAGGCTACTCTCGCAGAAAAAGAAAATCCCATAAATAACAACAATATTAACCCTCCTGTTGTCAATACCTCTTGCTGGCAGATAGAAGGTGCTAAACCTAATTCTAGAGTTTACACAGTCATATGATGTGCACTGCTGCCACAAGAAGGTGTGAGTTTGAAACCTGAGGACAACAGGAGGGATAAAAGGCAGGAAAAAAAAAAAAAAAACAGCACTGACAATAAAAAGAACCAAACAATCATACACAATCAGATGGTGTCATCTTCTGGCAAAGTGTTTGAAACTTGAGGACAACAAGAGGGGTAATTTTGACACATTGAGTACAAGGGATCAATCAGTAATCACAGTAAGCTTTGCCACAGATCTTTCATTAGCAAAGACGAGAAGAGAAGAGACTAGAAGAGAAAGTCCTTACCTTCTATCTGGACATTTTTCAGAAGAACTGGTTTAACTACTTTTGTCCCCATCAGGACCCCGCCTGTTCTCCAGTACAAGATGTTGGTACCAGATTTTAGGTTCACCTGAATAAACATGAACATAATATTAAATATGTCCAGATCAATATAATGGGGGAGAAAGTTCCTCAAACGCAAAATAAATTAACATTAGTATTTTAATATTAATATTTTTGTTTGGAACCAGAAGTAATGTTCAACTGTAAATAATAGTATTTTAGATTGAGACAATAAATCTAATAGCTTTCTTTTTTCTTTTTGTAATTGCCCAAACAAGGTTCTATTTGCCATCTGCTCCAGTCTGGTTTATGGGACAGCTGCACAATAAGCAGCAATTATCCCAAGAGCCAATGGGTGTCACTGTTTACTTTTCAACCACAATAGCATATAAATATATGTTATTGAATATATGCTAGTAAATATATGATAAATATATGAAACCTTTCCTACCCCTGCCACTGTAGCTGCCAGTACTATCTTTGTGTTTCAAAATACAGTCTGTGGGCTACAGTACATCTGACGAACATAACTTCCAGGTCTCTATGACGTTGACGTAATGCCTACTAAGCTCAACACATACCATATGAGTAGCCCACTCTCCATGGTTGGTCAGCTTAAGCCACTTCTTATTGGTCATCTGATCCATCTCCTGACACTGGTCATTCTGGATCTAGGTTAACAGACACACAATAATAATGTTGATGTCCATTTCAAAAACAGGTGCATATAAATGTCGAGTCAAAGAGCTGACAGGAAGTGAAACTCACAAAAAACTCAAAGAGCAGGTTGTTGTCTGGGTACTGGTACTCAAAGCTGACAGAGCCCTGTTTCTTTAAATGGACAGCATAGATAAGGGAGACAGTGCATTCATCCCTGTTTGACTCCAGATAACTGCCCTGAGGCGACCAGATGGAACTGCGGGGAGGCACATAATCAACTTCAGCAACACAATTTACAAACCTCCCACATTCACTCCCAGTGTTAATTGCGCCACACAATACAGCACCTCTTGCACGAGAGCCTGTTGTCTCCATTGGGACCCGTGTCTAGGGAGGTTGCTAGGCTACTGAACCCTGCAGGCATGGAATCCCATTGGTCAAAGCGGATACCACTGCCGAGAGAGTAGCTTCCTGCTGCACATTGGGTGCACTCCTGAGCAGACATCTCCAGGAACTCCCCCGCCTCACAGGAGAATGCTAGGAGAAACAGCACCAAGCTATTTACACATGAATTAAAGCTAATATCAACCAAACTCTTATGTTTTAATTGGCTTTGTGCCCCCTGAGACAAATGGTGTTAATCTTTACATTGTGTGTGCCTTTTCAATTCAATGGCTATATTATGTTCTTATTGTCTGCAAAGGTTTTGACAAAAGAAAGACAGCTGTGCTCTTGAAAAACAAGAAAAACAGCTTTCCATGTACAGTGAAATTTTACTTCTCTGATTTCGGCCCCAGGTGTGGCATGCTTTCTAGATGGTAACCACATCTAGCACCTGTAGGGTCACCTATGCAGTTGTTCATGAAATCACCTCAAATGAAAAAACAGAATTATGTGTGGGGAAAAACATGCCCCATTAAAAATGTGAGTAAGAGGTTATGTGACACTGTTTTGCTCTAAGGTCATTGACGTGTGGCTTTCCACTGTGGTTGGCTGCAGATGACCCAAACACTCAGGTTGTGGTAGTGGGGAATTCCAGGCCACTGATAAGTCACACTTACAAACACACACACACACACACTCATTACTTACTGCATGCTGTACCACGAACTGGTTCCGGCAGTCCATCACAAGAATCTATGTTTTGAGGGATTGCAACTCTCCACCGAGACCCTGTGCTGTCACACTCTGTGTACTCAAAGTAGTAGTCTGCCTGCAACACACACAAACGAGAGCAGTGGCCATGCCCGTGTTAGACGACAATTAGATGTAGGGCAGTGGCAGGTCAATAAATATCAGACCACAAGGAGCCTCCACCCAAACCCAAGTCCTCAGTAATTCTGTTCTGGGCGTGAATGTTTTCCCATCCCAGAGTAGACTTTGTGAATAGGGTCACCCTATATAATACTGATTTCACCGTCACCAACCCACTGAACAGGCTTATGGTGAGTGCTATCTCTTTGGCCACAGACTCTCTGCAATCCTAGGTACACAACATTCCATCTCCATGGTGATGACAACAAGGACTGGTAGTGGTCAGTTTGTTCCAACAAATGGCTCTGATGTTTGTATGACGAACAGCCTAAGTAAAAATGACATTAGCGCATCTTAACATTGGTCGCATAGGCCTACGTTAAACCACTGGCCTACTTGATAGAAATAATAATATGTTCTTAGGAATGACTGTGTCCAACTTAATGACAGTGCCAAGCCAAGCCAAACCTTAATAATACACTGCATAAAATGGGTGGTGTGTGTGTGTACAAGGTGTTCTCTGACAATGCAAATCAGATTGCGTAAGATAGGCATTTTTCATCAACAAAACAACAGTATAGGCTATTTCACTCTCAACATTAGCGCAATGTATGGTATGTTAGTATTGTTTCTCACTCAGGCATATGAAACATACAAAAGATTAGAATACTCTTTCTTTGACAGGGATTAAGACTAGTCCCGTAGTGAAGGATGCACCATTACATTCTGTCCTGGCCCATTATCTTTACTATAAAATATAATGTCTGGAAATGGTATTTAAATATACATTGTTTTTTGCTGATTGTTTCTCACAAGATTCGCAATCATAGTATCAGCTCTGAGGTCATGTGCTGGCTTTGTGTAGAGTGCCTCATCACAGCGAATATCAAAAATGCTGAGTCAAGCATAACAGCATGGCACTGATTTGCAGCCTATAGTTCACAAAAGAAAGCTGTTAACGTGAATGCAACAAACTATAAATTAGAGCCTTTGGGTGCCAATGAGAACAGGCCTGCACCCCCACATGCTTTAAATAGAGAGCTACTCTACCACGTTCCATGTGAAAACAGTGCCAATGTGATATGAGAATGGAGCTTCACTATTTTGGGTACAAGTGTGAGAGACTATGTTGCCAGCCTGGTCTTTGGTGTTGAGCTAAGGCTGTAGTCTTATTGGCTGACAGACCAGGGGAAGGAAAGAGCCAGTCCATGCAGGAAGCTGATAACAGATTTCAGTCTCTCCACTGAGTAGTCAAGTCAAGTGTAACATAAACCAGAGGTTAATACCCCCAAACCAGCAAATGTTCCACAATAGTTTATGTTGCTGTGGTGTTCTGCCTTCCCAAATTATTCGGTGAATGCATGTTATGGGATTGTGATTCAGTGTACTTCTGGTGTACATGTAGGTAAAATTGTACAAATGAGGAATATATAGGCATATGCTACACAGTTAATTACGTAATTATTTGCCATATTTAATATGGCTGTCACCGTATCACGGCATGCTGTGTACCAAACAATTCGCACTGTTTGTCATGATTACCATTGTTATTATAATGTTTCAAAACAATACATAGCATCGAAAGGTAATGACTGTAGTACTAGCATCTCTCACCTCACTGCACTGACGCTGGCCTTTCTCCCCTTCAATCTGTCGGAGCTTGGAAAGGATGAGAGCGCAACTAGCGACAAACCAAGCCGAGGAACGCATTGTAGATCATCGGGGGAAAACAAATTAAATTCAGTAACAATTCTGCCGTCGTTATTCATAAACGTGATATAGAGCGTTTCTTTGCCGATGACATCCGTTTCAGTTTCTTGCTGGCCGCAAAATGAGATTGTAAATCTGCTCACCTGCGATTACACTAGCTTTGCCCAGTGCGCCTGTGGCTCGCATACAATACATCACCGACTATGACGCTGCTGACGTCGACCAGAGAAAACCACTATCTTCACGTGACCATCATTCCCTGGATACATTTACATATTTATGCAGAATAGTCAAAGGAAATCACATCTGTCTTCCTGACTAAGAGGCTCCATACTCAAAGTCAGATTGCATTTCATTTTTTATTTTATTTATTTTTATTTTGAGTGTTGGCTCCTGTAGCCTATTTTCTGCCTTTTTGGGATCTAACCAACAGAGGGAAGCACAGGTCTGCTTTACAAATAATGTAGGTTTACAGGTCAGATTATGTTGGCAATGTACGGGTCTGGACCCCTAAAGATGGTGCAAGAGAATTTGAAAATTTCAATTATACATCTATTTTGTATTTACAATACTAAACAACACACATTGAATTAATTACATTTCAGTAGACTGGATTGTTACTATATTTCTCATTGGGCATAGGCTATATGTAATCAGCAGTTGTATCTTAAAAATTTTCAAATGAAATGTGTAAACAAACGCTTGAAACACTGAAAACTTGTATCTTCTATCTTGAATTGTAAATTGTATATTAAGTGCATTACAATGTAAAAGATATATTGTGATTATAATGAAGCACGTTTGTTTATTTAAAATAAATTTGCAGAAACCCTTGGATTATGGTGAGTGTGACCTATGCACTGTGTTCACCCCAAAACAAAAAAAGTTTATTCATGTGTCATTGCTACACCTTTGTTCAATTTGTCTGTGTGCAAGAGGGAAATAGAACAATAAGAGAAAAGATTGATTCACACATAATACACACATACTATATAATGGCTTTTGACATAATACAGTGAGACCTTGGACCTTGTTGAGAATTATGGGTTATGGATTATGCTTTAGAAAGCAGTTTGAAACAAGGTGTTAAAACTGTCACTAAACATAATAATGTCTTATCACACTAATTAAACATACATGATGTACATCAGAAATTACTGATAAATAACATGCTTTATATGCCTGTATGAATATTTAAGCACTAGTTACCCAAGATGAGTTGACCCATAGCTTCCCTTTACTCATTTGATTGGAAGAGCTCTCATTGTTCATTCCTATCTGCCCCCCCCCCCCACCCTCTCTCTCTCTATTCCTTTCTCTATGACACATAAGGCCTATCATTTTCAGTGCTTACCTGTAACCTGACCACTCATAATCACCCATCTGTAACAGCCTGCTAAGCTTTATAATCCAGCAACTGGTCAGTGATCAGATGAGTTCATTAATTACCAGGCGAGGAGCTACGCAATAGTAACATTATAGCTGACTCAGAATCAGATGGTAACTAGAGGACTATTAGATCGGTGGTGGCTGTGCCCCAACAGGCCAGGGACTACCCTGTAATCAGACACCCACTGCCAACCTCAACAAATACACTCTGAGACATTCACACACACACTCATACGCATATGCAAGCTCTCGGGCAGGCAAGCAGACGATTATGAGGGGTACACCAGCACAGGAAGAGACAGATCCCACTCATTTACCCAGCACCACTGGAGAGAGAGAGAATGTACAGATTGAATAGAATAACCAACTGACCAAACGGACTGGATGATTCAATTCTACAGGGGAATGAGTCTGGAATGTCCAGCACCAATGAGAAACCAATGAGGCATCTGCTTCCATCCACCCAACCAGTAACCAGGTATTTGTCTGCAATGCCTGTGGAAGAGCAAAGCATCTTACACTCGTTTCTTCAAAGGGGTCAGCAGGGCTGCAGGGCATTTTTTGCTGCCCCAAATGACTTTCACATGCTTTAGACATTAGCCTTGCGCTTGATTATGGAACCGTTCCAATTCAACATTTGGTTGTTATAACTGATCTGTCTGAAGAATTTGGAGACCTACTTCTCTTATTGGATTACTGCACATTGTACCGCAATGTTTGAACTACCATGCTCTGCTCTGAGACACTGCTTTGAGGCTCCAGTTGATGCCCCTGACTCTCCAGCCTCACAAGAACCCTCTGGCTTCACATGCACTAAAACGGCGGAGCAAGAGGCGCCAACGACAGACCCTGTTATTTCTCAGCCAGGAGCACAGCTAGGCAGCTCGCCAGAGCACCGTAAGCAGCAGCAGAGATCTGCTAGTGTTATCTGCACGCATGCCAGCAGCATTGGGAATCTGAATGGTACCAACTCTAACTCTAATTGCTGCCCGCCAAATCCAGGGACTGACCGATGCTTTGAGTCACCTGTGGAGTGCCAAAGTCTCTCCGAAAGCTCAGAGGGTGACCTAGAGTCAGACTTTAGTGCTACATTTATACCCAGGTACCGGCAAATTCCCCGGCCATCCATCATCATTAGGCAATCCAAGGTAAGCATTTTAGACCACTCAGAAAAGAAGAAACAACGTGTTTTTATTTAAAATCACTGATAGGTTCATTATCTGTTAAATGTTACTACATAAATACAAGCATTTATAATGAAGAGTGCAGAATGAACGTATAAATGCATGTGTATGATTTTGGAGTGGCATATACTGTACATGTACATATACATCCACCACCAGAGGGAAGTAGAACACAAACAGCGTAGTAGAAAACAACAGTTCCCTTTCACTTTAATTAGGAAATGGACTGTTAAGATAATCACATTGCTCAGCTGAAAGATAAAAAAACACACTCCTCACTCTTACATTTCTGTTTGTGTCGATATCACTTACGTCTTAGCCTATAAGATGTCACAACATGTCCTGAGTTCCTGTTGAACATGACTGATGTTTCTTGATCTCTTCAGTGCTGTGTGTGTGTGTGTATGTGTGTGTGTGTGTGTGTGTGTGTGTGTGTGTGTGTGTGAAAAGCATTGCATGCCCTGTCTTATTGAGGTAATTGTAATTCCCTCTTTATTCAAACAACAAAGATATCTGTATAAACAGTTGACTATTGTCTACTGATTTGATTTGCCATGTGCTTTAATGAAGGCATTCTGAGGTGCATTCAAATTAGCAAACAAAGGCAAACATTTGCAAACATTTTAAATTTTAATTTGCTTTGAGTTTACTATGAATGTTTGCAAAGACACATACGGTCTGAGGAGGTAGTTTTTGGCAAATGGACCAAGGACGTTGGACTAAGGACCAGTATATCCCTTGTGATCTCCTCTGGGTCAAAATGACCCAAATCACTAGCTCTGTGGCAGATAGAAGGCGCTATACCTAATTCTACAGCTTACACACACATATGTTGTGCACTGCTGACACAACAAGGTGTGAGTTT
>JAODUG010064213.1:0-14140 GCA_027564795.1 Aphredoderus sayanus
CTCCTACAAAGCAAATGACGCCCCACCCCCCCCCACAATCAGCAGCCAGACACTGTACTGTATGGGCGCACACTGAAAGACTGTGGAACCAAGGCAACACACAACAGCCGCAGAGTATATTCCGATTAACCGGAATGTGAAGTGGAAGCATGTGAGATTTATCAGAAAGCAACGCGATATAATTGCTGCTTGCATCGATTGGAAAACGGATGGATATCGACTGGCGTCTGCGGCTTGTAATTGCTCGTTCTGTTCTGTGTGCCTCAGCGACATTTGGTTTGCTCGACACTACACACACATCTGCTCGGAGCCACTGCTGTCCTGTGACAGGCGTACGCACACAAACAAGGGTGCGCTGGTGTCTGTAATGAGTCAAAGCGGGAGATCAGATCTCGGAGGAGGTGTTCACACCCCAGTCATTCGTCTCAACACCTCCTACCGCACTGACCCTCCTGTCACATGTTCTGAGTCACCTGGCTCCTCTGCGCTTCGTCTCTGCTTGTTCCGTCCGCGTGTTACGTGAGCGTCCCTCTCCGAACAGTGCGCCAGCGCACCAACACGCCGAGACCACATTAACTGTATCGCTGCCTAGACAAGTCAAGAAAACAGAGCAGAGTATATATTTAGAGACAGACTGCTACTACTGAGGGGAGAAAGGCCTCGGAGATGCTTTTTATTAACGTGGGAGGTAGGGAAGCGCGATTCCAGCTTTGTGGTGGATAGTAGCATTTTGTAGGGCAGTGAGTCGACTCTTCCAGCTCCTAACATATGAGAAACGCCAAGTGTGGCGCTTCAGAAGATTGACCCCATGGGCTTTCTGTGTTGTGGCTCCAATTCTCTTGACACACATTTGCCCTGTAGTTCCTCCCATGCTTTGCTGTACCAACATTTTAATACATAATAATAACATCAGTCTGACTCAGTTTCCTTTTATTGTGTCTGCTTCGAACATTGGAGGTGGTTGCAGAAGAAGGCATCTACATTGTGGAAGTCTGACTGAATATCACTCAGGCATACCAATATTATGTCAGACATTTATAGTGGAAAGATGAGAACAGATACAGGCAATTGTGATACTCAGCCTTTCAGCTGTGCATTCAGTGACACAGCTGAAATATATTTGATAAGTTTTGCGGTAAAGCTCCAGGCCTTTGTTTTGGGGGTGGGGTAGAGTTTGGGGTGAGCCTACGAGCTATGTAGGGGGAGGAATTGTTTACCACTTATTGCATGATACAGTAGGCGCAGCATATTTCCATAGTATATGTCTGCAGCTCTGTATATTCCCCATGCTGCTGGTACAGCACATACAGTACAGGCATCTCCATGAGCACTTTTTGTGTACTGATAGGTTTCTCTGATAAAATGCATGAATCTATATTTAGAAAAATCATGGGCTTTAAATTGAAATTGTATCTTTCTGGTCTGACCTATACGAATTGTAGTATGAGTTCCAACTGGTAAATTTGGCTGAAATGTCAAAGTTTGCATCCCTGTTGGGGTGGAATGTTGACCCAAGTGACCATCAGACATTTAAAGACAATTGTCTTTTAATGTCTGTCACTTACTGTATAGTAGGCCATTATAGCGCCAGTGCCACTGTGTTGTCAATCGACAATATGGTGGTACTGGCTCTGTAATAGTTTGTGGGGTTTGTAACTGTGTAAATAAACAAACACATGCTGAATCTCATATTAAGCCATGTCCCTCCACTGTGAAACAAACTGAACTGTAAGGTTTGTGAACCATGACACCCTTATTAGCTAGCTTGCAATTGGGATTCTATTTTTTGGGAGTCTGTGTACAATGTAGCAGGGGATGAACAGTTGACAGCTGGGCAGTCAGTGCTGTGGTTCATTGGAGACTATGAAAACTAAATGAAGAACAGTTTTGTTATCGCTCCGTGTCAGTAGGTTGAAATGAATGCACATATCAATCTCAGTGTAAAAACATATCCCTCAGCATGTGAAGCTATTGGTAGCCAAATTATTTGCATCACTCACAGATAGAACATCCTATTGGTTCAGCTGTATTTGAACTATTTAAAATAACGGCTAAAATAGTGTGAACTTAAAGTAGTAAGGGATAGCATTCCAAATGCTACAGTATGTTGCATGAACACACAGTTCAACATTTTAAGCCACTTGTTTATGGGTGAGTTAAAATATTAAAATCCTACTGTGCTGTTTAACCGAGCACAGTTTACAAAATTACAGATTTGCTATAATGTGATGTTGTCTATGTATCTTTAAGTTTAATGAACGCTTCATTCTCCTCATGAGCAACCAAAAGCACACAGCTCTGACAGAATATTTACTTTAATGAAGAGTCTGTCAAGAGTGATTATTCATTTCAGTGGGCACTCTCCCCATCAACACTATGAAATAATATGGAATGGTTATAGGGCTGTTGTAGAGCAATGTCACAAGGATGACTTGGTAGTGTTTTGGAACCTTAGTCTGTGTGAACAATCATTTTAAAGATAGAGCAAATTATTGATTGTCTTTAACCCTTACTGATGCTACTGTATCTATTATTTTTATGATTATTATTCCCTTATTATATTTTTTTAATAGATAAAAGAAGCATGTCACTAACCAGTTTCATTATAAAATACAATATGCACATTCGTCATCATGTTAACATGTACTGTCAATCTTGATGGAAAGAGTGAATACAACTTTTTAGACACAAAAAGAAAACATTTTGCTACGCTTTTTTTGCTAAACATAAAATGTGCACATGGACGTCAGTTAACTATACTGTGTGTAAGATGGTTTTATGTGTATATGTTGTTATTTTGTTTTATAAATTACTGACATTGCCAATTTGTATGGGCTGAGCCGGTAAATGGGTATTGATCTTATTGGTTCTTCTTGCCTTACAATAAGTCAATTCTTTAACTGCCCATATAAAACGAGATTGTAGGTTGCCGAAGTCGTCTGGAAATAGAAAGCTGAAATAGCTGTCAGCATACACATCTATGCATACAGTATTTAATATAATATTAAAACGCTGATGAATAAAATAACTGGATATGGATATATGCCTGTGTAATACAAATGTCCAACTGATTTCATTGCAACAATTTATGGTGGCGACAGCTGACTGTGTTTAATAAATAAACTTTTCTGTGTTTGTGTGCCTTACATTAAACCAGTTGTTTTCAACCACTGCATTAATAAATCGTTGCAATCATTGCGCTTTTAATAGCATAACATAACATGAACATATACAAAATAAACAACCATAAAGTAGCAGCATAAATGACAACAAGTAAATATATACACATTTACTAATATAATGACATAATTAGAAATAATAATCGTAAAGAGAATAGACATTTTCTTTAAAGTTTTATTTCAATCTCAGAATAATTTTAAGACCCCCTAAAAGAATCTTGTGACCCTTTGAGGGCACCATTAGTGTCGTGACAATAACGACTTCATTCTGCTGGTGGTTCTCTAAACTTTCCCTCTTTCACAAATTAAAATGAAAGGAACTGTCCTCCTGAAGACTTCATGCATTCACCACATAGGTGGGTATAGAGTAACCTGACATGCCAGATGGATTGTTGCCAGATGGATTGATTGGATGGCTATTCACAAGTCCATCTGGGGAGCCGTCCATAGAAACTGTTTGTTTAGGGCGGTTTCTTTAATAAACATCTTGTCAGTTGATTGGATAAACCATTTGTCTGTCACTGTAACTTCAACCACTCAAACCAATATGACGTCGTAGGAAATAAAACTTTTGCCGCAACCAGTTGGGGGTAGAGCTTTTCCGTCTAAAAAAGCCTTCATTGCTGTTTGTAGAATATATATATATAGTCTTCAGTTGAGATAAAACTGATGATATAGCATCATAGCATCATCACGATATAGCATCATAGCATCATCTACATCAAGTTTCCAAGTTCCTTTCACTGTCGTCACAACGAAACCACGCCCGTAGCAATAACGACGATGCTGATTTGAAAGTTCAGATGCTACTTAGACTACAGTTGCAATGATCCCTAGCCTTTCCAGACTTATTCTCACAGCGAAATTTAATTGAAGCTCGCGAGACCATCCTGATCTTGCGAGGCTAAGTATAGAGAGCCTGCGGTGACAAAATGTAAGGTAAATGTCCTAAAGTGAAGTCTGCATTACATACTGTATACAGTATATTTTGATGGTATTTCAAAAAATATGAAGGCAATTGTGCAAATGTAATATATTTTAGTCATTAAAGTAAGTGTGTGATGTTTGGCAAATGCGATTTTGAAAAATGAGTGGGGTCACTATATTTCAAAATGAGCCATCCCAACATCTGTCACAGTGGAAATGGAATGAGCCATAGAGCACAGATTACACAGAAACTACAATAAGATGTTCTGTCCCTGCTGTCATTAACATCTGTGTCATACGTGTGTGTGTGCATGTGTGTGTTCGTTTTTTTATAAAGTAGTATACATATTACTACTTTGAAAGGCCAATTATGTCTCCAAGTCACATCGACATAACACATAAATGTTTTTCATAAACCTAATTCTACAGCTTACACAGACATATGATTTGCTCTGCTAGCACAACAAGGTGTGTGTTTGAAACCCGAGGACAACAGGAGGGTTCAAAGGCACAACAAAACAACACAAATACATAAAGAAATAATAAAAAAAGAAACAATAAACACAGCAATGCCAATTAAAAAACACAGAAATCATATGCAATCAGATGGCGCCGCCATGTGGCAAAATAGGATATTTTTAAGGACATCATAAGGGTTAGAGCAACAATAGCAGCTTTTCAGCACTTCCATCATTGCATCCTAAAGAGCATGATGCGCAGCATGGAAACTGTTTGCAATTTGCCTTTTCACTATGTGGCATTTCTTTCTCTTTATTGAATAAACTATGTTTTGTTAATAATGAATAAATCTAAATGAGCTTCCATTGAAAAGGGAGACTTCTTACATCCTCAAACATTCAGCAGTAAAAATGTTTTGTAGAAAAACAAAACATTTTCTACAAAGAAATAAACACATTTAACAAAACATTATTGATAATAGAATACATATTCATTATATAAATATGTCTGTCATGGGTTTTTAACATGTTAGATAACAAAGTTATGTTTCTTTTACTGTGCAAGAGAGGCTCTCCAGAAGTTATGATGGCCGATTGTTATTGGCACGACATCAGATTAATACATGTATTCTGTTATTCGAAGATTATTAGTCATAACTGTTAAGTGTGCATCCAAGAATGCATCCAAACAAACCATTGGTACCGCTTTACATGTTCATCATTATTTCCGTGACATTTTTTCAGACTCCCTCTATAAAAAGGCTGTTTGAATGCTCTGACAATTATTTTTATATATAAAATGTCATGTCATGCAAACACTCATCACAACAATGTGTTCCTCTTATCCTCCTTCCTGTTCTATTCCTCTTGGTTCCTCTGGGAAAGGAGTTCATCATCACATTCGTCTTCTTTTTCACTCTCATCATTCCCCTGTGGTCTATTATAGATGTCCGAGGTCCTCCTGAGAGTCAGATAAGATGAGGTGGTTGTTTACTTTCCCTTCTGCATATCACCACCATTTCCCTTCCCCTATGCCACATCACCCACCTGCATGACCTCCTCTGCTACAACCTCCTCCATCTCTTACTCCACCATCTCAGTCTTCTACAACTCCAAAGGCTTTCTGTTTATAATATTGTACATCGTCACCTTATCTCCTTGTTGAGACTTTAAAGTAGGTTCATCCACTTGTTTATCAGTTTTATAATCAGCATTTGCCCAGTACCCTAATCGCTATGGCTATTATGGTCATTAGCCAATCAGGAAACTGCAAGGATGCCAAAGCCAAATATCTGTATGTACTGCTGTGTGCTAAACCTGTTGACCGCTAGTGATCAGGTGAGTAGATACAATTCTAACAAGTATTCTAGGTGCTCCATCAATGATTTATGGTCTGTGAGACATTTTTCTGCTGTATACAGTCTATACAACAATATTATCTATTATTTATTGTCAATATTACTTGAGAATCTTACAAGGTAACAAGTAATCAATCACCTTCAGTCCAGCAATATTAATATCTTTGCCTCACCATCAAACTCACTATAAAGTTTTAAAAACTCTTAGCTGTCTGATTACAATTTCTACTGGTGCTGCCAGAGTTGACTTCCTGGTTTAACTGCATCCTCTGTCCTTGGCTAATTCGCAGCAGTAGACAGTGAAGGGAGATTTAGGGACTGGATGGGATTAGAGTCTATCTGTCGCTGTAGTTGAGGACTAGATGGAACTCAAGGATACAAGATGGAGATGGAGCTCATGCCTGGCATGGCACGAAGGAGAAGGTGTCCAATGTGAAATATTTACTCTAAGATATAGTTCAGTGGAGCATATCAGACCCAGAATAGAATTGTGGAGTGTATTGAAGGGAGGCAAAAATCACTCATTCAGATGACTTCAAGCAGGCCAGGATAAAAGTATAATTTTACAATCTTCTGCGCTAGTGGAATCACTCCTCCCCCTCCCCAACATACATGCCCACACATTAAATAGGGACCCAGAGGGACATTATTTGTGTGTGCTGTGAGCTTAACACTGGGTATAATACAATTATATAAAAACCTGATATGATACATAAATATTATAAATGGGGGCTGCTGCATTCATGTTGAATGATATTACATTTGACTCATCTCCTATAGCCTAAGGTTGGCTTCTGCTCTGGTTCAGCTATGGCGCAGTAATTCCACTTCCCTTAAGTTTGCCACAGGAAATAGTTCCTCCCCAATGCCACACTGCGGAGGTGTTTATCATGGCATAGAATTCTTCTTTCACGTTATTACTCTACTGTTTCTTTCTGTCAGTTTTATTAATGGCCTTATATCTTGAATTTATTGCACAATTTGTGTCACTTTTGCATTATAAATTTATAGTCGAAGCACTGGAGAAATTTTCAATTAGTGTGAGCTTGGCATTATATATAGCACTATTATTTATCACTGGCTCGCACTGAAAATATTTCATGTAATGTCGATTTTATGCCTGGCAGTTAAAGTTTCTGTTTGCTGAATCAGGATGAAGGAATTGAAATCTAATGGGATTAGCTGTGCATAGTGCCAGTGAGACACGTCCTGTAAAACATGACTTATATTTTGGGGTCAGGCAGGGTGTCTAAGCTTTGCTACAATAAATAATAACAGGGAAAAGAATGGAACCGTTTCACTTTGTGAAGTGTCAGAAGAAACTAGCCTCTGGGAACAAGGGCTATTGGGATATTGGGATATTGCATTTTGGCCGACGTGTTCCAAATTGTTTGCTCTCCATAAGGACTGTTTACCTGCTTTCAACCAAAGCCCATTCAAATGTGATTGGTCAGAACTACCAAGGAGCTTTGCTTCCAAAATCTTGTGCCTTTGCCTATGCAGATATCTTTTTATGTATTTATTTGTTTATACACAAATGTAACTCTGTTAAATTACATGTAGACATAATGATTTATCCATAGTGATGCACTGCATCTCTATTTGGATGTAACCAAATGAGCACATTACCGGTATTTTCTTTAACAGGTCAAATCTATAGTGAGTGGGATTAACATGGTGACATTTTTCAGTAAAGCAAAAGCAGTTCCCATGACAGCTGAATCAAATTGCGTTAGACTTACACTGAGCAATGTTGTTACAGTCCTCAGTGTTTCCCCTATATTTTTTGCAAGTGGGGTGGTAGGCCCTGGAATGCAAAACCTGTCATCTAAAAAAAATACATTGTCACAATCACTAGGCTACATTGTCTTTATACCAGCATGCGTCGCCTGCTTTACATAAAATAAAATGGTCTCATACAAATTTGGGAAATAATTACATTGGTATTGGTACTTATTAAGGATTTACATATTTGTATACACATATTAACCTAAATTATTGCAATTTCCAGATATAAAATTATTGATGTTTCAAATCATCCACTGCCCTACACTGTACAGTATCGTGTTTACATTT
Organism: Aphredoderus sayanus; assembly: GCA_027564795.1. Classification (NCBI taxonomy): domain Eukaryota; kingdom Metazoa; phylum Chordata; class Actinopteri; order Percopsiformes; family Aphredoderidae; genus Aphredoderus; species Aphredoderus sayanus. Next base: position 7,999 of record JAODUG010064213.1, read on the forward strand.
GCTACAGTAAAAAACGGTACAATGTCGAAGGAACTGGAAGCTCTTCTTCTCTTCAACGTAGGTCATTTAAAGTTTTCTAGCAATTTTAAATAGCCGACTCGTTATCTTTCAATGTGAATCCGTAGTCATTCTCTTCACATTTTGACCATTTTGATTTTGGGTTACTGAAATCGAACAGTTTTACTAAAAGTTTGATGCTTCCAGTTAAAGATGGCAGACAACTTTTCTACAGTAGTTTCTTTTACTGAGGTTTTTATAAAAATGTTTGATTACAATCTTACTGTATTTGGAATGTTGTGGAAGTTAGCTTGAATGTGCAATGCGTGGTGTGTTAACATTTTAAACAATTACAGGTGAGGTAAAAAAAAATCCAACAAGCTAATTATTACTTGATATTATTGCTGTTGCTATTATACAATCAATTGCTTTTCTATTCACTTATACATACTTATACTACATTTTAATAAGAATTTATTGAATTTGAAGAAAAAAAAGAAATTCTATTTTCCTTGGCGGTGCGGTAATGTAGATTATGTTAGCAGGGTGGTTTATTTTTAGCTCTTACTACTGTAAGTATTGCGTGTGGATACAGTATCACCCGCTGCCAGCAACATTAAGCAGGTAGCTATATACAGTTGTATCAACAACTATGTCCAGTTAGTCTGGGCCAGCTTGGTTAAACCTGCTTGGTAAAATGTCAGTCCAACTTTTGTTGTATTAAATTTAACCGCCAAGTAACATTGGCGTGAACATGTGGCTTGTTTTGACAGCCAAGAAAGCCCCACAGTATAAAAATAATCCATTGTCACCTCAGCTAGTCAAGACAACTGTTTCTTCAGCCATACGCTCGTTGGAGAGGTGGATGCTGTGCTGAACTGTAGATTAGGTGATAAAGATGCTGAGTACATATTTTTAATGAATGTGAAGTCATTTCAGACCAGCTTGTATGCTGACTGCAGCAGCAGGAATCATTAATTTCCTCCCATATGGCTTGTGGATTTAGCTTGCCTTACTGTAGACAATAATTACTACATTACAACATTTTAATATTCTAATAGAAATGTATAATTCTCAGTCAACAAATACTAAGACTTTCTTTGTCACTTGAAATTGCTAAAAAATAGGAATATGTTCAAGGCACACAATAAAAATGCAGCTCAGGAATACAACATACAGTAGCACTTACAGTATGGGGAGTAAGTTGGGTCATTACACAAATGCATACAGTGATTCATTATTTTAGTTGTCAACATAAAAACATACACCCAAGAAGAGAATGTATATTAATGATGCTTATATAGTAACGCTGTGGGTAAAAGTGTGTGTTTGTCTGCACATGTGTGTGTGTGTGTGTGTGTGTGTGCCTGCCTCTAGGGTTTTCAGTGCAGTGCACTAGTGTCTCAGGTTGTTGGTCAGAGCCTGATCCCTGTGTTAACCCACTGAGAGTCGCTAATGGCTCATCTCCCCTGAGCCTGCTGTAATCATGAACAATTTGCTGTGATGCCAAGCTTTCCGGATGGAGTGCTGTGACTGTAATTAGGTGTCCACAATGTGCCACTATCACCTCGCAGAGGAATCTGCCGCATGCGCTTCATACCCTAGTGTCCTGTCTCACAGTAAAAATGACATAAAGGTACAGGAGTTTGGACAGGATAGACATTTCTGTGGCTAAAATTAGCCCCAGTGGTGGTATTCGCTGCAAATAAAAGACACAAATGCTGAAAATACAGTGGGACTACATGCATTCACACTTGACTGCACATGTGCAATGTTTGTTTTCACCTAGTGTATACAACACCCGTATTGTATGCAAAAGCAATGTCTGTTTATGCCTAATAAAAACAATTTGACTACTAGCTCCCAGCTTCATTGTTGCAATGCTTTTGTGACATCTTCTTAACCTGAAGATTAAGGATATAGAAGCAGAATAAGATCAATTTTATGCCGGTACATTCCTTGTATATGATTTTTGAGAAATATTATCCATATATTTAATATTTTCTCTCTCTCTCTCTCTCTCTCTCTCTCTCTCTCTCTCTCTCTCTCTGTCTTTCTCAATATATACAAGATTATCAAGATTATTGCTGCGTTGTCAAAGGATTACAGTATATTACAATATGTCGGTGGGAAACAATTGCATTGTGAAAGCAATATCAGGTGGTTTCTCTTCCCTTTGTTGAAATTGTCTTCCTTTGAGGGAAATATATCCTTTTATTGCCGTTCAAAAAACAAAACTGGACATTCATGTGAGCAGAGATGCAGAGCCATAAACCCTCCACAATAAACGACACAAACATTGCTGCGGAGCGTATTTATTGGCTAGCTGCGTACAGCGCCGAAGGCAAGCATCAGTGTATCGATGTGTGTAGATGCCCCACTCCACATCGGGTAGCTCGTAATCAACGTAATAAATCATGTGACATTGTTAGCTAGGTGTAGGTGTGTGTGTGTGTATTGGGAGGGTTTACCACAAGATAGATTGTATTGTATATATAAATAGACGTCGTAGTTTACTTCACCCATAGCCGAGCTGTGCTGGCTATGGCGTCGCCATCTTTGCAGTACCGGACTCCACCTGTAACTCCCCCATATCCATTATACTGGGATTAATGTTTGGATAATATATTTTTAATTGATGAGTTAACACCCCCCGTACAGTTGTCTTGAACGTCGAAACTAGCTATAGAGACCAAAACCAGGTTATAAACGACATCTTAAAATGGGAGTCTATGGGGATTGACTCCCTTTTGCAGCCAGTCAAGTGGCCAATTTGAGATTTTGGCACTTCCGCATTATTCATTTTTCAGCACTGGAGGTTCCCACTTGGTGGGCAGGCACTATTGCACCCAAAGCCAGATGTGATGCTCAAACATTAATTGCAAACACGCTGTATCAACTAAAGCAGGCCAAATTCGGTTTTTTCTTACTGGGGGCTTTGGAGAAAAGATAGAAATGAGGACAGTATATACATATATATGGGGAGATGCTATGGAGGAACTAAACAGTCCAAAAGGCTGATAGGCCCAGTAACTGATAAGGAAATATCCTATTGTTATTGTACCTTATGTCTTTTATCGATGGAGAGCAATAAACGCAGTGGCAGATATAGTTCCACAGAGTGGCTTTATCCATGGCGGTGGGATGCTAGAGGCCCCTTTGGTCCTCAGACCAGGCATCTGTTCAGGAGTGAGCCCTCCTTGAACGATAAGCCCATAGCGATGAGTCACAGAGGGTGAGCTCCAAGTGCTACTCTGAGAGGAGCGATGGCACAGGAAGCCAAGAGGAAGTGAGAGAGAGGGGGTTCGAGAAGTGTTGCCATGTGAGTGTGTCGTTTGTGGCGTGAGGGATTGTTCCATCCACTCACAGCTGGTGGAAGAGCCACTGTGGCGTTGCTTCATTCAGTGGAGGACGATGGCAGTTCCTGGGACCGCAGCTTGTTGTAAATGAATGCCGGTCCGTGGAGCCCAAGCCAAGCTGGATTGAATGCAGCCCATCCATTTAGTCATGCTATATCATTGAGCCCCATTTGAACACAATTTGAATGCACATTTGAACACAAGTACCAATCAGCAGTCCGTCATGACATCTGACAGACCATATGATTAATAAAGATTCTGAGCTAGGAGTGGAGCAGAATTCATACAGTGGAGACAAACCTGTTTGCCCCTGCTTCTTGTAGCTGTTTAGTACCCTGGGACACGCAGATTCCTCAAGACATGAACCACTGGCCCAGGGAGACATACTGAGACTGCCAGCTATGAATAATGAATTCAATTGTGTATGCCCCTGAACCAGTGCCTCTATTCTACAGTAATCCTTCCCCGCATGCTGCTGATAGAAGTTCCCCCTCACCCGGCTTATTCCCTATCTGCTGTTGTTATCCAGCCTCTCGCTCCTCGTTACAGACTCTTTCTAACTCTCCTTCTGCTAGAGTTCTCCTCTGGCCCAGCAAAGGTTGAAACAGCCGCCCTAATAGGCTGAGTTGCAAGTTTAATTAATGCACACACAAAAAAAGCCCCCGGGACACTGCTTGCAAACTTTTTATTTCAAAATTTCCAAGAAGCCATTTGCCCTAAAAGTTTAAAAAGACGTAATTCTTGCGAGGTGCAGTAATGAGGTAGTGTGATGATGTTGCAGAATGTTGTTCCTTCCCGGAGAAGTTCTTCCACGAATATTGTACTGTGAAGCGTCACAGAATTAATGCAGTTTTGCACAATATAGCATAGAATAATATATAAAGTGCTTTGCATGTGTCTCTTATCTGGTCCCTGGTGCCGTAGTCTTCTAATTATCTGGAACATTTCAAGAAAGTGCAGGGGTGATTTTATTCATGCATATAGGGATATCTTTTGGATATCAATTTGAGACTTTCATTAATGATTAATTATAAGTTGAATAAATAAGAGATTAATAATACCTGTGTTTATCGTAACGTTAAGTAGCCTGTATATATATAAAACACATGTTTTATAAGACAATTTTATTAAAATCTAAATATTTTTTAATTATATTGCATCAGGTGTTATATCATTTAGAGGAGAACTTATACAATAGGTGGTTGTTCTGGGACAGCTTCACTAAGTGAAAAGGTGCTTGGCATGAGCAATGTATTGAGAGCGATCCGAATCCAGCAGCGTTAGAAGTTCATAAAAGTTGAAAAATGTGTTTGAAACCTACAGTACTCTTTTCATAACATAGGCCTTTATCAGGGTTGAAGTATTACGTTTCTGAGAAGTGGTTCATGATCGCTGAACTACTTCCTGCTCCATTCTCATTGTCTTATCTTGGTCTTAACAAATCACCCTGATGGCATGATTTTATAAATGCACTCTCACAAAATCCATTATCCAAATCACAATGTTCTATATTTATCTCTGATGGAGATGATTGAGGTTTTGTCAAAGCCACCAGATCCTAAATGGAATCAGGTCCATCATTTAAAACTTTTAAATTAATAAAATACATCATTGAGGTAAGACAGGTCAGACCCCTGCTTATTGTACATTTTATGTGCTTATCATATTCATAGCTTGTCTTGTGAATTCTTTTGATGTATCTTTAGCTTGGCACATGTGATCTGCCTGCACTGTAAGCAGCTCCGCCTAGACCCCTTTGTGGGAATAGTAAATGTTTTATTCTCTGAGATTCTTTGATTGAATTAACATTTCTTTGAAATGTATGCAATTTCTTTTTCTGATACAAACTATCAGCAATTCCCAATTTGGAGGATATAATCTAAATTCCTTATACACTAAGTCGGCTTAGTTGCTTGTTTTCCAATATTGTTGTTTCCAATATAATACAGCATTTACATGTTGTTGCATAGTTTCACTGCTGAATTGGTTTCAACAGCTTCCATTCGGCCTCCATCTCCAGCAAAGGAACAACTGGTTTGTCCCTCCGCTGAGCTTGACTGTTCATTTCCATTGGGAAAATGTTCTGCTGGATGCAAATGTATGGAGTCCTCATAGCATGTGGTGGTGGAATTGTATTTTTCTTTTCCAGTGGAACACATGTAACATTGGGTTTTCTGTCTACCATCATAATGTAAAGGAGATAATTTATGTGAGCACAAAATGCAATTCTGTCCTCGCAAAGAAGACACTAAATTACACAATTATATATTTCTCATATTACACATTGTGTTAAGCCTGAGCAATTGTCACCATCCCATTCTCCATCTGAACTGACCTTACCAACCCCTTTGAGCTAATGGCAACGCACTTTAATAGACTCTTGAGCTCTCCCCAGAGAGCATCATGGATGAAAGAAAATGAATGTCAGGGATGTTTATTTCCTAATAGCCTGAGAGCCTACCGTTGTAGTGGCAAAGCCAGTGGGCTGACAGAGAACAGAATGAGAGTGAGAGACACAGGAGACAGCAGGACAGGAATGGAAAGCTAGTTGAAAGTTTGGGTGGGAATCTTCTCAGAAATGTATTTGTTTCACAGGGCTGGAATTTGATTATATAACTAATAAAATGTTCTGTCATATCAAATTTTTAGATTTTTTTCTCATATCGATATATAATCCGGTTCAATACACCCCCTTTTATTTAACCCTCATAATGTACTCAGAAATATAGTTTTTGGCCACACGGCGGCGCCATCTGATTGTGTATGATTTGTGTGTTTTTCAATTG
>JAODUG010064246.1:2787-14137 GCA_027564795.1 Aphredoderus sayanus
CATTTTTCAGTTTGTGGACTAAATCATTAATTATTCTTACATTGATGAACTTCAATGTCAAAATGTTTCTTGAGACAGAAAATATTTACCAGTAGGTCAGCTTCAAGTCATTTTTTGTGAGTGATAAGTTAGGAATGAGTGTAGGTTGACAAGTGAAACATACGCAGCTAAAAATAGACCTGAGCGGTTAACAGAACCAGGAAACACTGAAAATGCTCCAAGTATCCAAAAGTATCCAAGTTATCTACTACTGAACTGTTTTGCATTTTAATACATATATACACACACACTACTAAACAAATAGAACAATATTATCCAAGGAAGAAGTCCTTTTATTTACTCTGAAACATACCATCACAGTTCTACAGCAAGGAAGTGAATAAGAGGCATGTGACAACTGTAGCTTGACAGTGAAGCCTTTCACAGTTCACACAAGAAAAAGGAACTTTCGACACTGCTATTAATATGAAGACTGGTTTCTATTGCATGTAGACAGATTACAAATTAAACATTACACAAGCAGATAGATGTGCCTGATATGAACAGATACAATAAGTGTATTATGGATAAAAAGTCAAATCTGACATAATTGCGGCCTTAGACATACGTCAAATGATGACATACCTCACAATTACCTAAACAACAACCTAAAGCTACGTAACCACTTACTTCCACAAACATTTGTTAAATGTATTAAATATAGACAAGTACACAGGACAACAAACTTCAGTCTTCCCTCATCCATTGCATACCTGGATAAGAGGGATTCTGCTTATTTACAGGCTAAATAGAGGAGTTTAAGGGCTTTCTAGTGTCCATGGCTTCCGAGCTTTATGTAAAATGTAAGTGCAAACCTCAACAGCATTTAGTCTTTAAGGCTAACGCTAGCAGCACAATAACGACATTACAGAGGCCTGGTTATGTAGAGGGCAGACATTTTAGAGTGTAAACTTGCCCTTGGCCACCAAAGCCTTGACCAGCAAGGTCTTTGTATATAGAGGAAAGAGAGACGAGAATAATATTTAAAAATGTATGTGTCCAAACATTATATTCATCCTAACTTATACTCCATACTGGCTTGTGGGTTGAAGCCCTTTTGTTTCCCCTTGGATTGGCAACATGATCACTCCTTCTATAGAGGGTGAATGTAGCGGAGTCCACTGTACTGCTCCTTCTTCATTTGTCCTCTTCAGTCTTCATCGGTCTCAGCTGGGAGGGTCCATCTTGGGGGAGGGAGTTAGACTGGAAGTTTTGGCTCTCATTGACCATGGCGTTAAACTGAAAGTCATTATACTGGGAAATGTCCACCCCAAAGCCGGAATTAAAGTTCACATCCATATTAGCGAAGTTGGCGTCAAGGCTTTGATTAAAGCCAGTTGATACAGGCGGACTGAAAATTAATTCGATCAACACGGGGTTATCCAACAACTGGTTAATGAGGTCACTGTCTTCGTCACTGGTGTCATAGTTTTGGATGGGGAGGTTAACGTCCATGGGGGCATTGTAGTTTAATTCACCAATAGTGGGGGCAACAGAGAGGGGCTCTGAGATCCCGATTTCATCAGCAGAGAAATGGAAGGGAGTGCTGATGGATATGGGCTCTATAGGAGCTGGATTTCTGGACTGGGCTGTGGAAGAAAACAATATGTGTGAGCGGTTTGAGACATGATGATGCATCTTTAAACACATTTGCCATGTCAATATAGAACAGGTTAGCTACGTCGGTTTATATAACACGAGTGATTTAAAAAAAAAAAACTACTTCCACAACTATTCTATTCACCCAAGAAGAGTATGCCTTTTTATTTTGTGGATCGTGAATTGGCAGGTTATTTAAATGGCCTAAAATAAATGCAGTCCAGCACTTGTGAGTGTATGTACCTTATCCATTCATTTAGGTTGATGTTTGACTACATGCATACTCATGAAAACTGACCAAAGTTATCTCAAAAAAGACGGCAGAAACACAATACAGGCCAGCCTCACCTTGCACGCAGGGTCTGTCTGTGACTTGGCTGTCTGTTTTTATCTTTCTCTTCCTCTTCACCTCATAAGGATCTGGAATCAATACACAAAAAACTAATTTGTTATTTGACTATTGTTATTAATGGTCTCTAATGTGCTACAGCCTGGTTGATACAAAGAAATCTACATTGATAAAAAAACACAACAAAACAAAAATGTAAAAAGGCATGTGAAACACGAGACCAGTAAAAGCAGAATCAAAACCTCAATGCTAATGGTGTCAAAGGAAGCTCTTCATACTGATGTAAGTCAGGACTGACCTGGATTATAAGGCAGATAAGAGAAGGTGACAGGTTCACTGTCCATGTGGTCTGAGACACGCCGCAAGAAAACATCGACCTCAACCTCCTCGGTGACATCTTGCTCCTGGTAGGGTGGACTCTTAAACACGATGGCAATCTGCCGGTGCACATCTGTCTGGGCAAACTCACCCTTTGCCTCCCAGGACCCTCGTCTGAAGATGATCTCAATGTCATCTGTGGTGTCGTCAGAAAAAAAAATTAAGTCAGCACTTTCTTGTATTTAAATGCTAGTTTGACTTCTGAAGAAATTCTCTGTCAGCAATTATTTTAAATTAAGGAAGCACTTTAAAGCTGTATTGACCATGTCAAATGTATGCTTCTGGTTATTTTTTCACCTTTCTGTACTTTGTCACACAACATGTAGATTTCTGTCTTCCCGGTACACGGACCTTTACAGATATTCAGACGATTAATCTTCAGCTGGGACGTAGTGGTGGCCTCTGTAGAATAAATGTACATAAGATCAGTATCGGAGAAACCAACTGCTGCTGTTAAGTTATTCAGGAAGGAAATTAATTGACATTACAGTGTGGCAGTGCTCTTACTCTTGTCATAGATGGGGTTGGACACCACCGGACTAAGGCTGTCCTTTCGTCCATCTTCCCACTCAAGCTCACACTGGAAACATAGGCGCACTACATTCATATCCATATCTTCAATGGTCTTGGAGTGGCCAGCTGAAGAACAAGCAAATTGAAAATTGATAGATAGTAGTTTTCTGGAAATAAGCAGTCTCATCTTGCAATTGTAAAAATTCACACATTCAGCCAATAACCACTTTATTTGCGATCAATATTATGCAATCAAAAGACTGATTGATTGATGATTCCAAATACGTCTCATTGTTACGCACACACACGCAAATATAAAATTGGGGGAGATATTCTGGCTTCAATAACTCATGACCAAAATGTGAAAAAAAGACAATGACAATAAATTTACCCAAGTCTTCATTGACACAAATGACAAAATGCACAGCCCAGGCAAATGACAATGACTGAACCTGAGTCCTTCAGTCTGAGGGTTAGACCAGTGTTAGCAGATTCTTATTCATATAACAAAAATTATAAATTAATTATAAACATAAATTATGCTCATACTATGGAAGCCCAAGCTCTTTCAATGCTTGGAGAAAATGTGTCTTAACGTGTGGCTGTGTGATGCATACAATTTAATTTGTTTCACCTTTGTTGCTATGCCATTTCATGATTGTTTCCAGTTATTCACTGGCCTAGTTTTGTTTCCAGTATCGTTATGCTGTGTTTCATTTTCTATCATATCTACAAGTTTGTAAAGCACACTTGAGTATGCAGAATGTTTGTAAAGCTACCATTTAAATTGCATAAATGTTTATGCAATTTGCATAAAACTACACTCAGAATGCCAGTGGACAAGAAACTGTTTTCTTGCTTACAACATTCTAATTACAGTTTTCTAAATCGACTACCCATGAATGTTCAGTGGTTGTGGCACTACAGTAGTCCCAACCCTGAGACATGCAACAGCTGCATATACAGTGAAGAGAACGAGGGTGTGTACAACCAGCATTTTATGCTAATTAAGTATTATACACCAAAATATTTACAAGATATATTACTCTTACTTGCAAATTCTATCAGTTTGGTAGATATTTAAACACTGCTGGGATCCTGCAGGGACTTAATAAAATGCAAGTTGTTAAAACATAATAGCTAAGCTAACAGTGTGTGTTTATGTTCTCACTTTTAAAGGGGTCAATATTTTGAGTTCTTCTTTTCTGAAGTGACACGTCAAGCTCTTTCCTTCTCACACACTGGATTCCAAGGTTAGCAAAGCTATAACAGGAAACAGAAACAAAGTAAAAAAATGATCAATTATTGTACTATAAAAGTGCTATTTCTTTGGCGATGTAAAACGATAGGTGAACAAATATTAAAATAGAGATATATTGGGTCTTATTTGATTAAAGAAGGAAGTGAGGCAAATACCTGTGGCTTCTATTGCTGTGGGGATTAAAAGTGACCACACAGATTCCAGAGCCCTCAGGGCAGTCTTTACCCACAAGGCAATGGGGGTGAGGCCGGTATGGAATGTCTTTGGTCACCAAGGAGACAGTGATTGTTACCTTCTTGATGTGCTCAATTGGTCCCTGAATCTAAAGGGAGGAAAGAGGCAGATAGGTTAGACAGAACACCATTATATATACACTATGAAAATATAGGATTAAAAAACATAATTAAGCAAAAGGAGATGAACAGCACACGAGTAAGCATGTATAATAAAAAGACCAAACAGTACATAACGGTTACAACCTTGTAAATCAGATGAAACCCATTCTCTGACTGGGTGTGGTGTTGTGTGGTAAACTGTATTCATCTATGCACAGGGGTGCAATAAGGTGCTGTTATTTTAACCGCATTCGTGTTTGGATTAGAGGGGACTTTCTATTTCAGATCAATTATAGTCTTATAAACCACAATGTCTCTCCCCCCACAATGCTGCATTGCTCAAGAGCAGGGCATCAGAAGATGCATAACACACAAACGTTTGGGGAATCCCTCAAACGTAGGACAACTACCAACCCCAAACAGATTCAAAGATAAACATCCTATAATGTTCTAAAATGTCTATATTCTAAATTGTCTGAGCCTCTCAATAAAACAAACGAAATAACATTTTTACAGACCCCAATTTAAAAGTAATTACCTCAATAGAGGGCTGAGTCTTTGTATTTTCCGTGCTGGATATTCCCAGGATGCTACCTGCAGACCGTCCTTCACACTCGTACCTGAACCTCATTCCTCTCTCTTTGGGTTCCTCCACCACCACCAGTTTAGGCTTCTCCAGGATCTGCTCCAGCAGCGCTGTATCACTTTGGGCAGTAGAGGAGAGACGCCCAGGATTCTTGGAGGAACATACGGGGCCCTGTCCTCGTCGGGATGAGCCTGAATTTGAGGCTACATGGCAGGGATAACCTGATGCCATTTCCATGGAACAGGACTGGTGAGACTGCTGGAGGAAGGAGCGGGGCACCTGTGTAAAAGCAGCACATTATTTCACTTGTATACTGCTCTCTGTTGATGCAGTGACAAGACATGTGCTGTTGCTGGTTCTTTAAACAAAAACAAAGCATTACACTCAAATAGAAAATATGGAACTTAGTACAAAAATACTTTATTTGTATAGCACTTGTAGAAGAATATGAGTGTTTTACAGTGAATGGATTACATGTACACACATGCTTTCCAATGAAAACAAAAACAATGCTATGCCTTCACTGAAATCTAAAATTCTATCATTATATTCACGAGGCATGTGGCCACCACAAGTGCTCAGCAGAGCCATAGTTGCAGAGCAGAACTGAGTGTCAGTTTTATATCATAGACCACAATCATTTCCGTTTCCCCCTAACAGATAAACACATCTGTTTTACTTGCAAATACATCTACAATGTATTATCTCTCCCACTACTCAAACTTGTCTCAATATGCACGCTATACATCAATCATGACATTATCTGACTTGAACTAGCACATGGCCTAATAAAACACCATTATATCTGTAGTCACAAGTTGCTATAATAAACAACAGTAAACAACACCACCGGAAATTAAAGAAGAAAACAATTAATATTTCTAGTTCAGAATTTGTTAGTTGTGTTAGTTGCTGGCTGAGAACTACCCAAGTGTGCCATGGCGGTTTAGCTCATGTTTCAGAAGACGCCGTGGAACCAGAAGTGTTGTGCAGCAGTGTTGTGTGTGCATGTGTGTGTGTGTGCGTGCGCATTAGTCTAACCATACCTTGTAGTCTACGAACCGTTAAACAAAAGCTTGAGGGATTGTGCCAAAGAACAAGAAACAGGAAGTCATCTTAACTTAATGTGGCTCAACCAATTGAAAAAGACAAACATACAAAAGAATGAAGCATTTCACCAGAGGGGATTGGCTAGTGAACTGAAACAAAAGGCAAACCGAAAGTCGGAGTCAGATTACAGTCCAATCCATCATGTCACCCAGCCACGCCTCCTTCCCTTTTCCAAGGCCTAAACACAGAGGGTGTGTGACTGTTTTTCCCTCACCCACTGCTAAAGGCTAACAGTGCATGCAATCTTAACATAAAGTACCCTATTATAATGCATTAATATAACTTAGAAGAAATAAGAAATAATTTAGTATTTGTAGAATTGTACCATACTGATTATTCACTGCTAAGAGCTAAGTACTAAGAGCCCCACACACCATTTTATCCCGGACAGGTTGACATCATAGTCTCAGGTTACTCTTACCTTCCGGTAAACCACGTGGTTTATTGTACAAGCCTGACCTGGCTGTCTACCTGTCTCCTAACAACAACAAGCCTGACAAAACCCTGTTAACAACAGTATCGTTCCTATACGCCAAACCAGAATGCAGATACCGCCAAAACATGCTTACAGTGGAAGGGAAGTTCACCCCTGGCATAATAACAAGTCTAAATATAACTTCCTATTTCTGAATTCATTGTTTTTATCCACAATAATCACTCTAATATGTATCTCATATGCTACTAAGCAAATGTATTTAGTTGGAAATCAAAGTATATTACTTTGAGGGAGGTATGCTAGTCTTATTGTACATCCAAATAAACTACTGTCTAAATAAGAACTTTAGAAAATGTTATATAAAACAAACATGTGTAATGTAAAGTTAAGAGTTCCAATAAGAGACCTAGTTATGCGATGAAAGTCAGAATTAACCCAAGGTTTTTTGACATACCAGGGGAGCAGTGCCCCTTGGCACCAACAATGGTGGTGAGGAATCCTGTCCAAACATCATGTGATTCTGGTTTCGGAGATCACAGAGGTCATCTGCAGGTGGAGGCGGGGGCCCGGGAAGAGAAGGTGAATTAAGAAGCCAGTCTCTTTCCTCTGTGAACAATTGTTGGATGAAAGAATGGTTAGGCTACAAGAAGATTGGTAAAAAAAAAAAAGACTTACATAAATAGGATGTTTTAATTCCTTATAGGTGATAACGTTTAAACCCATATTGGCATAGGCTATTCTGTAACAGTCAAAAGTAACAGCACAGACAATAGCTACTCACCAAAGCCTGAGGTGAATTCATGAACTGTAGAACAGAGATAGCTGGATGTCAGTGTAATTCATTATTAAAATATCAAAGCAAAGCCACTAATAAACACAAAATGTAATAGTCCACCTAGTAAGAATTATTTAACTCGTGATCCCTGAATTGTGTTTTCTGTGTTGTTCGCTGGTGTTTGGCGAGATGCAACTAAGCACTTTTAATCGTGTGACAAAACATCGCTACACACATAAAACACCACAGAATGATGCGTACCTCTGGAAGGTTTGAAAACGTCCATGTTTCTCACTGCGTCGACTCTCTCGGAGGAAGCAGGCATAGAAATCGCTCTTGCGTGTCGTCAAGTACGGATCGACGTTCCCGTGGTTATAACTAATTTAAGACTGAGTGTTTCCTGATGTGTGTCAAAGTAGGCGGATGGTTTACTCTGGCCATGTGTCGTATCACTACTTGAGTGTTGAAGCTAGCTTGATTATATTTTACTGGCTCCTCATTTGGGGTGTGGAAATTCCCTTATATCACGCCCCAAACGGGAAACCCCCAGAGGTACGTCACCTACAGCAGTCTACAGTATTAAACATTACTACTGTACGTTACAGTACTGTAACAGTAGCCTACTACATTTACGGCACTAAGCAATCCAAACGTGAGCGTCAACTGATGAATACAGTAGCGTTGTATCGTCTCATTCTATATGGCTATGCACTCACGAGTGTTATATATAACTCTAAAATGTAGCCTACAATTTTAGTTAGCGATAGCAAAATGTTATTTGCAACGACTGTATGGTACTACAGTATGTCTGTAGTACCATACTGTAAAGTTGGCAACTAGATGTCGATGACCTTACTCATTTCTCCAGGTTGCATCATGAGGACGGTCAACGTGCTGGAGTCCCGGTTGAGTCGGGGCAATCTGTGGTCGGAGCGCAACACTGACCGCCCACTTTCTTTACTCTGTTATCGGAAGTGAATATCCTATACACTTTAAGGAAAATCCTTATATAAACGACTTTTAAGACCAGAACCAAACCAACCAGATACGAGATTAATCATGACCATAATCCATGTTATTGGAAGGAAAAAATGCATGAGGTACGACTCTGTACAGTACTGTACACAATTTGAGGAGAAAAGGAACTACTCATCCCATAAACCATCACATAAGGACTTGTTCTTTCTAGTTCCTCCTTATTTATTAATACTTTTCATATTATTTCAAGTTTTAACATAAACTATCAATAATTTTAATGCCAGCAGTAACTCACTAGTGGACATGCCTTTTCGTAAATTATAAAAAGAAATTATCCAGCGAGCTTCTAACCTGATGCGCCAAATTGATCTCGCGAGATCAGGATATCTAGCATGTGCCTATGTGACGCGGAACGTGGCTAATGAGCTCCAATAATCAGTGACAGCGTATCTGAATTCAAAGCTATATAACGTCAGCTGGCTGCTTCTTTACAACTCATGAATAGTTTATACACAGCGCAGTATACAGTTTCTGGTATAGCCTACTTTTCAATACATTGCCAATCAGAGACAAAATATGACAGACCATGCCGTCGCTTTAGTAGGATTTATATTATCGCGCCCGGGTTTGTGCGACTCTAATAAAAAGGCAGCACACTGCCATCTACTGTTGAAACTAAGCATTACACAATTTACTGGAAATTGGACGATTAACCACGATATGGTTTTTCGAAACTGTTGAAACGTGCAATGAAAATACTGCCTGGTATTATACTACTGTAAATCAAACATTTAATTGAACTTTAATTACACGTCTGTTCAAAGTTGTATACCGGTATGGCCTCTTCTGGTTAAACTGCACCTAAATAAAAGCAATAGCCACTGCTTCTTCAAAACACACCTAACGTTTAGTCTCAAAATGTTCATGCGAATTTCGTTTTTAATTCATAAGTCTAAAAGGAGAAAAAAAACACTTGGCAAATAAGCTATTGTTAGACAGTTTAACATGACAAGCTGAGACTGTACAGTTTCAGGACAAACAAAAGATTCAGTGAATGAAGGGAAAGAAAACAAGTCATCATTGAGCAATATTAATATTTATATTAATACCAACAAGGCTGTTTTTGTAATGTTCAAGTTTGGAACATCAATCATTTGTTTAAAATTGAGGATAGCAGTCACTGTTGTGGTTAGCGTTTAGATGGTTCATCCATCTATGTTCCATTTACTTCCTCTCTTGCAACCATTTTGACTCAAACCCTTTCAGTGTCTTCTGGCACTACTCACCAGTTTCTGGGCAACCTGAAACATGGTGCTGACATGGAATGAAAAGAAAAATATATTGGAATCTACCTACTGAGCAAAATCTCCCCTTGGCTCATTCTTCCGCATGTTAAAAAATAAAAAATATATACGATATGTAGTTTTACTGCAAACCATTTCCATCCCACCCTGAAATCCAAAACATTGTTACCCTCTCAAAAATTATATAGAATACAGTACATCACATTTTGTTTTACTTCACTTGGACTGTAAAATGAGAGGGTTGGGATCGGTGGGGACCAGAAAATAATTACCAAATGTACACCGAATATGATTTGCTGTCATTCTCCACACAAATCAGAGGGAGAGTTACACTTTTTTTTTTGTTGTTGAGCATGTCCATGATAGATAACAATGACTCCCTTCCCTGGCAAATGGACGCCCAACCATGCCCATCTTCAACCAGTCCTCTGCCCCAGGAGAGAGGGCAGGTGAGGTGGGCCGTGCTGGTTAATCCTTCTTCTTCTCCTCATCTGGCTTGTCTGTGATGGCTGCTGTAGTGCTGGCAGTCTCTTCCTGCGATGCGCTGTCCTTGGCAGGTTCCACTCCACTGGTGCCGAACTCGTTGACCCTGTTGGGATCAACTCGATAGATCCAACGCTGGTACAGGTAAATAAAGAAGACTACATCTGCAGAAGGGAAGACAAATGAGCAGGTTATTAAAATGTGTAAGTCGCTTTGAATAAAAGCATCTGCTATATGTTGTAAATGTAAAATGAAACACGTAGGACCCCCCCAGTCATATTATTCCTGGGGTTAAGATAATCAGCATCCATACTTGATACAATTATAAACAATAGTTGATTTATTACAGGTTCACATTATCTAAAGAAAGATATTGTGAGCAATAGATATTGGAAAACAAATGTGAAATTACAGTTAAAGCAGCAGTATGCAACTGTTTTCATGAAGAGATTGAATTAAAATGTACATTTGCACGCATACTGTATCAAGAAAACCCATGTCACAATCCAATAAATTAAGAGGAATTTGCCACTCATGGTCTTGAAATGAAATCCAAGCGTATCATAGTCAAAAATGTGCAATGTTTGAAATTGTTCCCCATCTGCTAAAACAAAGCACTAAATTGACTTTATGCAATTACATTTACTTACTGAATGCTAATAATAGCATTTGAACACTAAAGTGTACATAACTGTAAACTACATTGTGATATTAATACAACAATGTACTATGTTCACTCAAACAAGCTGGAAAACAGTTTAATAGATATTTTATAGAGATTTTACTGTTTATTTGAATTTGCCAATTATTTGTGACACTGTCTGTTACTGGCTGAAAATTAAGATTGCGCAGTGACCGAAATCTTAAAATATTAGACCCTACATATTATCGAGTGCATTTAGGCCAGGGATAGTGAATGGGGAAATTATTTCGAACAGATATTGTGGCCATATGGAACCTGGACAGTTCACACATAATGGTAGACAGTTTATCAGCAGGAATTGCCCTTCTACACATATTGTTCATTAAGGCAATTAGCGGAATCCTTATAATAAAAGCATTAGACTGTTCTTTGTCCCCCTAATGGCCAGATGACCAGTTATAATGTTAGTTATACCACTGCCATCTACACTCACCTAAAGGATTATTAGGAACACCATACTAATACTGTGTTTGACCCCCTTTCGCCTTCAGAACTGCATTA
>JAODUG010064257.1:0-14134 GCA_027564795.1 Aphredoderus sayanus
ATCCTGGTCGTGGAACAACGGACCAGCTCTTTACTCTCGCAAGGATCCTGGAGGGGGCTTGGGAGTATGCCCATCCAGTTTACATGTGTATGGTGTGAGGGGTTCCCTTCATAGGGCTATCCAATCACTGTACGACCAAAGCGAGAGTTGTGTCCGGATTCCCGGTAGTACATCAGACTCGTTCCAGGTGGGGGTTGGTCTCCGCCAGGGCGGTGCTTTGTCACCAATCCTGTTTGTGGTATTCATGGACAGGATATTGAGGTGTAGTCATGTTGGGGAGGGGTTGCAGTTCGGTGCCCTGGGGATCTCATCGCTGCTTTTTGCAGATTATGTGGTCCTGATGGCATCGTCGGTCCGTGACCTGCAGCACTCACTGGATCGGTTCGCATCCGAGTGTGAAATGGCTGGGATGAGGATTAGCACCTAAATCTGAGGCCATGGTTCTCAGCAGGAAACTGATGGAGTGCCTACTCTGGGTAGGGAGTTCAAATACATCGGGGTCTTGTTCGCGAGTGAGGGAACATTGTTGCGGTAGATTGGTTGGAGAATCGGAGCGGTATGGCAATCGCTTTAGCGCACCGTTGTAAAAAAAAGAGAGCTGAGCTGGAAGGCAAAGCTCTCAATCTACCAGGCAATTTTCCTTCCCACCCTCATGACTGAAAGAACAAGATCACAGGTACAAGCGGCTGAAATGGGTTTCCTCAGGAGGGTGGCTGGCATCTCCCTTAGACATAGAGTGAGAAGCCCGGCTATCCGAGAGGAGCTCAGAGTACAGCTGCTGCTCCTACACGTCGAAAGGAGCCAGTTGAGGTGGTTCAGCCATCTGATAAGGATGCCCGCTGGGTGCCTCACTAGGGAGGTGTTCCAGGCACGTCCAACTGGGAAGAGGCCTCGGGGAAGACCCAGGACAAGGTGGCGAGATTATATCTCCACACTGGCCTGGGCATCCCCCTGTCAAGTTTGGGGTCCCCTGATGAAGCTGCTACCCGACTCCAGATAAGCGGTTGAGGATGGATGGATGGACCAAGATACCAGCAATGGTGTGCACAAAATGCTCCAATGAAAATGAAGCCGTAAACAACGATTTGTATATATTTCAGTACACACAATGTAACGCCTCGAGCTCTGATTGAGATGTATGTTGTCTCTAAATACAGGCTCTGTAATGAGACGACACTGATTTTCAGTGAAAGCATTGCATTACTGCTACACTAGGCTTTGATATGTATCAAACCAACAGCCTGGTTGTTTATATAGCCAAAATGATCATTATATAGTTTTCAACCAGTTATGCTAAATAAACAAAAACAAACCCAAGTACACATAAATTCTACTATAAACATCTTACCTGCCACAAAAGTGCAAAATGGGATAGGAGGTGACAACACAGACAACTATGAAAGCTCTTGCAATGGCCACTGCTATGTCATTTGGAGGGTATGACATCAACACATCCTGACTCACACTGGAGCCAAATGACAGGAAGCCACAGACACCTGGATGAAATATCACAACAAATGCAATTAGTTGGCATGTTGTGTGCAGATAGCCATTGTTGTTATTTTGGACACAAAACACCAAATATACCTGTGCCTGTGTACACAAAGAGACAAATAATCATGCCAAGAGTGACTACAATTCCCCATGGCTTCATCTCAGGCTTTTTCATGCTGTTGAACACTGGCACACTGCTTACATGGCACTGTGAGGTTAGTGAAGATCAGTTTGGTTATTTCATCTTCCAAACTAATGTTTACATTGGGCAAATACAAATTTGATTCAAAATTAATTACCTGGAAACCAAAGCATATGGTGGGCATTGCATTGAACACTGCAGTCCAGGATGATGAACTGCTATAAAAACAAATATAAAATATTTAGTTAAGCAAATCTGTTTAAAACAAGTGTAAATGTACTTGTTAAACCCTCGACTTTATAGCTGTGTTATGCCTACTTTAATTTCACTTTTACACCTACTGCTAACTAACAGCTGACACAAGCAGTGGTGAACATCAGAGGGGAGGACATCATAGCAAGATAGGGAAGCTAGAGTTAATATTTAAATTCTACTTTAATTGGTAGGCATTGTAGAAAACTAACTGAAATGATAAGCATAACCTTTGATGCTACATTAATACAACAAGAAGCTGAATATTTTATTCATTTATTTTTATCTTAAATTAATATTTAGTGCTTACCTGGTAGGGATGTAACCAGGTGTCATTCCTTTATCAGGCATGAAGTACTTGATAATGATAACAATGGTCACATACCAGGTGCCCATGACACTAAGCGCACTAAATATATAAAAACATTCCATTCAGATATTGCCCTTTTATAACAGGAAAAGAGTTAACTCAGCACATATTCATCTTATTAAGAGAGATACCTGGCGTATTTCTGAAAGCCAATCTCTTTTGGGATGGAGAGAGGTAGAATGACCAGGAATCCTGTGACCACAATGGTGAACTTGCGATTAAGGTACCAGTGTTTAATAACTTCCCCCTCTGTTTCATGAGCCATTGCAGCTATCACTGAAACATTACACAGGAAATATGAAAATATAAGCAGGATCTTATTACAGAGCTAGAGATTATCAGCCCAATACAGACTATTTCAGTCACAGCTACTGCATTCAAGTGAACAAATGGAAGACAAGTAGAGTCATAGTCTGACTACAGGCAGGGTTTCTTTTCAGTCAGCATTTTGGAGATGCTAAACTTCACACTAAAGAGACTACATCACTGACACTCATGCATATATGGAGAATGGTGTCACTCTTGATACTCCTCCCAGTCACAATAATAGCACATCAGCTTTTCTGCACAGTATAGAAGCAATATGCACGTCACACATTTGACTAACAAAGCCAATGCTAAATGTTGGTTAGATTTACAAACCACTGTAAAAATCCCTTGTTGAAGAGGAACTAGCACTGTGTTGCAACTCAAATTGCACATGCAGGCATACACACTACTGTGGAGTCACATATGCATTGCTCTGGGCCTCATAACACACAAGTGAAGCAAATCAACCAAAAACAAGATACTGTATAGCAGGGTTGGTGGGTAAACTAATGTGTGACTACAAAAACACTTACAGCGGTCCAGCTGGTCTCCAATAACAATAAAGAATGCAATACAAGTGCCGAAGGTGTAGACAGCAATGGCAACTTCACATATGATCCCTGTGACCTTCCCACAAGAGGCCCGGACTACTTCCTGATAGGTTATTTCATTGCTGACCTGTAACAGCATACAGTAAAGTGATTACCGGAATAAAAATATGACAGTTAAATTATAATTCATTGAATCAATGTCAAACTTTTCCTATGTGTATTTACATAAATGGCTTAAGTATAGAGTGCCATGCAACTCAACTAAAATGTATTTAAATAATGGATTTGTTAGGACTAAACAAACAAATTAATACGTCTAATAAATTGATTTGCTGCCCTTGTTATACAGTACAATATGATTGTCAAGATGCCATCTCTTGAATGCTCAACAAATACTAACCTTGGAACAGTAGCCCAGGATCACTAGCCCGCTGATAATGAAGATCAACATGAACTGAGATTGAAGAACAGAAAGAGGAAATGTTGACTGAATTTGCCAAAAAGGAAATGCATTATGTGCACATATTTTCTGTGTCAGATGACAATAAGTTATTAACTCTTATAGTAAAATAGTCAATCAAAAATAAATCAGTATTAGGTATATCATAAGATTACAAAACATTCTGCCTTGGTGTCTACCAAATTATTTTACTCTTGTGCAGTAGTTTAAGACCGTTTTCGCATTACTGTCTGCAAGTACCATCTATTCATTCCCGGGTTTCCTCACCATCTGAAGCACTACTCCTGCTGTTACTCCTCCAGCCATACTGAAGGCTGCAGGGAAATTGAGTAGCCCTGCTCCTAGGGCTGCGTTAACTACAATGAAGACAGCCCCCATTAAGGACACCCCTCTGTTCTTTCTGTCCGACTCAGGATGTTGGACCGAATCCACACTGGGGCTCTGCAAGAGCCATGCCCTTTCCCCAGAGTCATCACTCCCAATTCCACCCCAGTCTTCTATAGCAGTGGTAA
The DNA here is from genome assembly GCA_027564795.1 of Aphredoderus sayanus. Classification (NCBI taxonomy): domain Eukaryota; kingdom Metazoa; phylum Chordata; class Actinopteri; order Percopsiformes; family Aphredoderidae; genus Aphredoderus; species Aphredoderus sayanus. The sequence continues at coordinate 4,091 of JAODUG010064257.1, forward strand.
TTGCCATGAGTTACTGTACTGGGGAACAAACAAAAGAAGTGCGCTGCTGCAGCTGAATTTGAAGGTAAAATAGGTCGTCTTCCCTCTTGCAGCTGATGATGATTCCAACAAACCGTTATCACGAGGGTCCATGTAGCAGTGCCAGTACTTACTCAGCAGCCTGGAATTAAATACAAGGGTACGTTACAGGCTAGTAGTGAGTAGTAACTTACATTGAATTAAATGGCACGACTGGTAATGAAGAACTCAATGTTGTGTGAAATGGCAATACGAAATTAAAATCAATATAGCTGCATTAATGCATTGATAAAGGGCACCGCCATTAGACAATACTACACATAACACATACTCTACCGGTATTGTAGCTAAATTATTGGAACAAAAAAATAGCACAAAACATAGCTGTGCTCCTATAATCTTATATTCAGGTATGTGCTACTATACAATGAATTGCAAAGTACACAGACAAATCTTCGAGGTAAATGTACAATACATTACTGCCTATAAAGTCTAGGCTAAATAGTTTCTTTTCGCCTATGGGTACCCATTGATCAATTAACAAAGCCAAGTCGTTAGCCGTGTCAAACAGCTAGCATGCTAATGCATAACACACTGCCCTGTTCAACTCTATTCTTATTTAACCACTTTTTACCGATGCTTACATAAAATGAAATGCAATTGTGTAAATAACGATAAATACCTTTGAGGTCTAAAGCAGGATTGTGAGCTGAGCTCAGCTGTTTACTGTAGTGTTTACGAAACCGAGTTGTCATATGACCTATTCTCACGTGACTCATGACAAATATGAAACCATGCATCTCAGAATGGTCAGAGATCACTGGCATACATGGAAATGGAGTAACAACTGAATATTGGTGGAAATACGAATAAACAAGAACTGCTGTCTGTCATGTCAGTTGCACACCTCAAACGAATAATGGTTAAAGCTAGGCTTAGATGCGATTGTTACACCCCTGATCTTTACACATTTGTATGTGTCCATGCCATGTCTGAATGACATAAGTTTCACTGATACACATCAAAAGGCATAGCCTACATAGTTGTATTGCTCTGTAATACTGCTGATGTTCCTTATGTGAAATATTTGGATGCGAATGTGAAAATAATGAATCTGTACATCATTATACAGTAGTTATATGACTATTGTTTATTCAAAGAAATGTACATGGCCGATGCATTGCTATTCAGTCTGACAAGAAACAGAACAGCTGAATAGAGTTCAAGAAACATGTGTAGACACCACTGTTTGAATAACATCTTTCCCAACCTCAATATCATCTGATGGCTTGTGTCAATCTTCACCAACTTAACTGACTGTTCCAGTAATGATTAGAAACTGATTTAGAACTAGGGTCAATTATAGACTATCCAAAGAATTGCTTGTTGAATTGCAACGAAGTCAGAGTTAATTGTTTAATTCTGTTTTTGTTGTGAGGAACAACAAAAAACAAATCGCTGACTGAGAAGCTGTTGGCTCACAACCAAATGAAAATGGTGGATGAACATCTGAACAATGTCTACTAGAAAAACGAAATACAATGTAGGTCAATATAGTAAACAGATTAACTGATTTAAACATTTAATTTTGACATTCTACAATTACATAATTGATCACACTACCCTCTCCAACATTACATTTTAGTTGTAAATATTATCAGATGGTAGTGATTCAATTAAATGAATCCGGCAAAACATTAGCCTCTATTCTATCATTGGAGACTACTGTATTAGATGGTCAATGATTAATAGAACAATGTTAACAGAATATTGTTATTATAGAAAATGTTATAGACACCTAGGGCTGTGGCATAAGTCTAAATTTAAACTAAAACAGTGCTGTATCTCTCATAAAGTGCTAAAAAAGACAACAATGTTGTCATCTTCAAAGAATCCTGATACCTCCCACCATAGGTCTACATTTACAGCAGTATATGTCAAAAGTCACATTTTTAAAACAAATGTAGTTTGACATCACTACAATTCTCACTGTTCTTGTGTGTCCTGCAATTGGCCCACATCAGACAAAGTAAGCATGATTCAGAGAAATCTATATTTCCAACATTTGGTTTTACATAATAAATAAGCACAGATGGGAGCTCAAGACATCAGCTTATCAGTCAGCAATGGTTTACCCCTCCAAGATAGAGGAAAGGTCTAAAACGATGATTGAAAATAGAACCGTTGTACAATAGCTACGGCTTGCAAATCCATAGAATTTGCAAGCCGAAGTTAAACTCATTAAGGTCAAATCTAATCAAACTGGCACTTTGTCAGTGATGGAATGGAGGGAGCTGGGTGAAAAAATATCAGATAAAGCTTCAACTTTAATTGTGTCACACTCCCAGTAGGATCTTCTTTACTTGGTGACTGCATGTATTCCTTGTGCCAGGTATCCCACATTGCCAGAGGTGACGCCTGCCATGGAAATTCTGCCATCCTTGGTCATATACACAGAGAACTCCTTTGTCAGGCGCTCAACCTGCACACAAACATTAGCACATGAATAATAGTTACAAACAAGTTGCCATTGAAACCAATTAGGATGTGTGATAGTAGTGATAGTGATAGTACTATGAATGGCCACTAGGCGCATTGTTCCACAACATAAATGTCTATCTAAGGAATATAAGTTTCAAAAAGATCACACCAGTAAACCAATTGGATGAGATCACAGGAACACAGGAGGGTTAACAGCCAATTTGGTTACGATAAGTGGATTAAAAAAGGCTTCTCAGAAACGAATGGCTGACATCACATTAGTACTGTCTTTCAAATACTGTATAGCCTTCGTTGACAAAGCAAGCACATTCCCTTATCCCCACCCCTCCCCCAATAACACACATATAGCTACGTTTGCTTTTTCCCCCTTTCTTGAAGAGCAAAGTCTTCTCAGCTGATAAACCACTGTCTTCAAATTCAGCATTTCTGTTCTGACATCAGATGTCACATGCACATTTGCATGCCTATATTATTTTATTGGAGCAGCTTATTGGCTCACTAGGAGATTGTGGTGGCATGAAGAACCTCCAGGTGTGATGGGTACTTTACAGTTATGTGGGGCAAAAAGTAGACAGGTTTAAAGAAGGCTTGTCCATGAATGGTCAGAGTAGCCACATATGCACCTGATCAGGTTTCAGGCCTGTAAAGCAGAACATGCCAATCTGGTCAATGACATGCTGCCAGTTGTGACTGGAGCCCTCTTTTTTCAGGCCAGCTACCAGCTGTTCCCTCATCTTGATGATACGATTGGCCATGCCATGAACCTCTTCAAGCCTGTGAGGAAGATAAGTGAAACAATTTAAAAGAAAAATAGCTTTTAGAATCAAGCAAAGATATATATGTATATTTGAGAAGTGTTCGTGTTCATTTAAGTGATGGAAAGCTGTAAATATGTATATTGTGCGTATGAGCTCATACCACAGTGAGCGCAGGTCAGGTGTGTTGAGAATGGTTGATGCGATTCTGGCTCCATTCATCGGTGGGTTGGAGTAAATTGGTCTGATGAGGATCTTGAGTTGAGACTCGACCCTCTTGGCCTCCTCTGTGTCACTACATACCACAGTGAACCCTCCAACACGCTCACCTGTGAATAAGAACGCACATTGCAGATTTCTATAACCAAGTTTAGCTATACATCAGACTTCATTAACTTTTATGAACCAGTATATTCAGTCAGTCAATCATCACCTGCATCCACCAAAAATATGGGAACACAGAAGTAATAATAATACTGGTAACAACCAACGTCATATGTATTATATTATATTATTATTATATAATACATTATAAAAATGTTGAAGTAACAGTAAAGTATTTTAAATATTAATTTTATAAAAAGTTACACTGGTGTAATATTATAGATTATTTTGTATTCCACAACAAACTGACTGCATCAGCATGGAATCTGTGTGGGTAAAGATTCACTTTATAGTTTTTGCCACTAGGGGGCAGTAAGTAACCTAGTTCATTTTCAAACTTCACTGTTGAGCGGTAGAGGAAGCTCTAGAATAACATCACACCTCACTAATAGAACAAAATAATGTGAAAACTACCATTATTTTTAAGTCAAAACCAAGCCTCAAACGTCTTCTATTGTAACTATAGCAGTGTTTGCTGGACATCACCCCCCATTCATACAGCTCAATACACAAGCAAAATATCAAAGATTCTCAGGCATTGTCCATAGAATGTATTTTCAAAGAAAGCACTATCAAATTAGAATGTCACATTGTATACTAAAAATTAGAGTGCTTATTTTCTAATTCACTATTGCATCAACATAATCTTCAATAATGCTAAATGTAGCGTTTAGGTATGAAGTGTATGGTAACTGACCATAAAGTCCCATATTCTTGGCAAAGGACTGAGACAGAACGATATTGTGACCCTGATCAATGAAGTAACGCACAGCCCAGGCATCTCTATCTATGTCTCCACTGGCAAAGCCCTGGTAGGCCATGTCGAAGAACACCAACAGGTCTCTTTTCTGGTAGATTCATTAAGAGAGTATATATGGTAGAGGGACAAAGAAGGTGGGACATTTTGTTAATAACATTACAATGGTTGTTTCAGTGAAGTACAAAAATTGAGCTGCAATTGTCCATCTTCATACATTTGAGTATTCTCACCTTCACAAGGTCAGCAATCTCCTTCCATTGCTCAGGCTTGGGGTCAACGCCAGTAGGGTTATGGGCGCAAGCATGCAGCATTATCACACTCTTCTCTGGGATTTTCTGTGGCATAAATGTAATATTTGTATCACATGAAACCCAAAGAAATTAAATTGAATTTCCTCCACTCTTCTGGTTCATTAATCTCAGATTAATTTAGGGCATGTTTATAATAAGCTCAAAAGTAGAAAAAATGATTATTGGAATATGGCGTGTACATATAATACTTTAGTATGGATATGGTAAATTATTACACGTTTTACTACATCCCCTACAGTGATACTGTACCTATCCTTTCACTTACAGAGATGTCTTCAAGAGCTCCTTTGAAGTCAAAGCCACAGGTGGCAGGGTCATAGTATCTGTATGCCTTCAGCTGCATGCCAGCATCTCTGAATATGGGGGTGTGGTTACCCCAGGAAGGCTTAGGCAGGTACACATCATGTGGGCCAGCATGGAAACGGGCCTGTGGCAGAGAAGCCATTGAGATATCCACATGGCACTAAAATGTGAATTTGTATAAAGGGGGGGGGGGGGGTTAGGAATAGGAATTAAGCACTTACCAGGAAGTTAGCCCCGACACGCAGAGATCCAGTTCCAGAGATGGTCTGGACGGTGATGTTCTGATGAAAACAATTAAATGTTAGAAGACTTTTTAAATCCTAAGGAGTAAGACTATGTTTGTATTTTAATTAAGATGCACCACTTACTCTGCTGCTTTTCAAGACCTCACTATCAGCACCAAGAGCAAGCTGGGCACAAGCCTTGTTAAACTCGCCAAGACCTCCAATAGCAAGGTACTCCTTATCCATCTGCTTGGCTGCAATCAGAGCTTCTGCCTAAAAAAGGAGTTATAAATAGCACAAGTAATTTGCTGTTAAGTACTGTAACTCCATACCCTTACAGATACAATAACACATCAGGGTAATAAGGCATAATGCAACATCAAACGTACATTTTAACTTGGAGCTCTCCATTCAAACATGCAGATGTTCCAGATGGCTGTACTGTGGTGCTTAACTCAGGATGGTAGTTCAAGATTATATTAAGAAAATTCTCTTTCCTCTTTGTTACACCCAGGTGTAATTTTAACTCAAAAAGGCCCATGCTCAGATCAGACAATATCTAGATTATGATTCTGAATAGCTGCTGTACATTTGGCCGTCATGTCATATTGTGGTGTAGCAACATCACCTAAAATGTTTGTTCTGCTCATCTTAGTTCTACATAACAATGTGTTCCATTGCTTCTACCATTAATGAGGGTGTTTTCATGCGTTTGCACGCTTCACATTAGTGGATAAACTGGTAGGGTAAAAGTATACCTTGCGGACACAGCTAAGTACAAAGGGCTTGCCCTGGTCATCTCTGTAGGCCCCAACCCCCAGGTTCATCTTCTTAGGGTTGGTGTCCCTCTTAAATGCCTCCGTCACCCCCAGGATGGGATCGGGGGGACCCATCTGCACTCCACCCCACCATGAGCTGCAAAGAAGCAAAGCAAAGTGTCTGGGCATTATTTTCTTCTCTATACCTGCCAATTATTAAATACATGTTTCACATAATATTACTCAATTCAAATGTTTCTATAGTTGTTCAACAGGATCTGGGATGATCTGCTAACTGTGGAGGGAACACCATCCAAAACACCTATTTATATTAGTCTTGTGTGTATATTGGATGAATGTCCAGCTATGCAGATAATAACCAAACAGTAGTTTGTGCATTGGTGATTTTATTTCATGGTTGTTGGGCCTGCCAGCTTGGAAAATCATACATCACTTGTTGCATAGTGCTGTTTTTGCATACTGCTTGAAACATTGAACATTTCACAAAATGACAAATACTGGCCATGTAAACAGTTTTAAATGTAATACATTGTTAATGCATTCAAAATATACTACAGTATGCACATGTAATGTTATATAACATAATATTTTGAAGGGGTCTTTTAGAACAAATCAAAAGATCAGTGTTGTAGACTGAATTGCACTACATGCACACATCAGTTCAGGTTTCATTTGGTTTCAGACATTGAAGCTTGTAGCTAAACTTAGGAGTCAAGTCTTTGCAAAGGGCAGGAGCCTCCAATCACCCAAATAACATACATGACTCAATCCAACCATTAAATATGCAAATATGTCGAATTGTATCAAAACATAAGCAAAACATTTAAAATGTGTACTATGTTAAGAATTGAGCAGTAATATAACTAACTATCTGGTTACAGACAAAACCTTTGAACTTCCAAGATTACACAAACAAAATGACGTGCAGATTTCAAATGCCAGGGTTCATTTGGCTATACCTTTAACAAGATTAAACTAGCTATACCTGTATCCTGCTCTTGCTAGCTATATTAGATTAAATTGCTGGGCTGGTACATGGACACAAATAACAATTTGGATAAGTGTTCAACTACAGTGTAATGTATTACTATTAGATACAGAAAGTATTATTGTTTGGACCATGCGCTGGACCCAAGGTATTTTTCTACTACAAATTACATAAGGTGTATCGGTGGTAACGTACAGTACAGTACCAGTACGTTACGGTAAACTACTCAGACAAATCAGGTGAATGTGGCATGAAACAACGTTAAAAGGAAAATATATCGTGAATCTGACAGACTTGCAAAAAGGAAAACCAATATCTCTATTGGTTTAGATGATGACGCCTTCATGTCATAATATGGTGCAGTCCCCAAACTATACCATCACTAACACATTATCTCTGTACAAAACACATCCCGAATTGACAACTTGCCCTCCAACTTTAAAGGACGTTGGTACATTTGGCTCTACTGTTCAGCTTCTGGGCTCATTTGATTGACCAATCAGCGAACAGAGGTGCGCACACAATAGCCAATGATCTTGCAGGAAGTCATGCACTAACTAAGCTACGGAAAGTCGCGTAGTTTAACGCTAAACATATTATTACTGTCATATATATTAAGACTAAATACCGTAGAAGATCTTGTCGGAATGCTTTACTAAATCTCCCGTACAGATATTATATCCATTACTGACCGGCCAGAAATAATGTAAGCAGTTAGCGGACTACAGTACAGTTTCACATTCAACATGAGACACGATAACAGTACGTTACCGTTAACAATGGGACATATGATCATAACGTGCCTTTGGAATAAGTATATTTGCCCTGAAACAAGTCCATGTTGTTAACCATGCACTATAAACCTTATTAATGTGATAACAAGTGGCAGAAGAACGATACATATGTATCAAAGTACAACGTGGGCCTATCAAATCCATTTGACCCCTATCTTACAGCTACTAGCAAGCTAACGTAGTTAAGCAGAAGTATGTCCAGTGCAGGTGGGGGTTACCGTAAGCTTTATATGCTATTTGACAGGGCTCCAATTAAACTCTACATCATTGATATTAGAGCTAATGTTTAAATGGGCTATATTGTAAGATTTGTGACAACACGTGTGATATACCGACAGCATCTCCAAAATGTTGAGTATTATACCGGATATTACCTATTACGGGTAGAAACAGCTCCCAGTTGTGGAATGTTCCTTAGGCAATAAAACACTTTGTTTGACTTCAGGAGAGCCATGTCTGCGCTGCACTTCGGTGTAGAGATGGTCAGAATGTGAACGAAGGAGAAGAGCAAGACGCTACCACCACGTTGGCTACGCGTTTACGTCAGTAGGAGTAAGATGTATCTTTTTTTTCTTTCACGTCGCTGGAGTGCCCACGTATTCAAGAGAGACCAACTCTGTATTAACTATAAAGGAAAATACATTTAGGATCGAAGACAAACAGACAAGAAGACGGTGTCTATGGTACATGTGTGTTTAATATTAAATATTAGAGCACAAATTACATTAATGCTGGTTTGGGTGCAGTTGCGTTATTTATCCTCTTCGGGGCAGTATAACATACTAATAGACTACCCATTCAGTGCTATGTTTCCATGCATATTAGATCATGAGCATATTCAGTAACGTCATGCAATTTTTAATGATGTATACTAAAACAATGTATGTAGTCTGTAACCACGTTCATTTCACAGTGTCATGGGTGTTGGGGCAGGCAGAGAAGTATGTAGGCCTACACTATTATTGTGTGATGATTATTTATTGGTGGTTTTGCCAACTGTGGCACAAATAAACAGACAAGTGGGTGGATGAAGCATCTGTGCTCTCACACAATATTATTTATGTTTATTTGTGGAAAATGCTGATAAAACGAGTTTGTACATTTCATTCACCCTGTACAATATTGGAAAACTACCACTACACAGTATGTTATGTTTTACCTTGTGAATTGAATTGTTTGGTGAAAGAAATACACTAATATATAATCTGATGACTGCAACACACTCCAAAAAAGTTGGGACAGTTGTGTTTACCACTGTATAACATCATATTTCCTTTACATTAAATGTATTATTAAATGTGTGGGCACTGAAGACACCCGTTTGTGAAGTTCTGAAAGTAGATTTGTCCTCCTTTCTTTAATTATTTAGGTCTTCAAGTGCACAATTGTACAGGACCATATCTGGACTGCAGCATATGTTGAGCGTACATGTGTATTCTCCTTCTGCATTAATGGTGCACTAATAGATGTTAGTAAGTTGCCCATGCCATTCAAATATTCATACCGTTTACCATGATAACAGCTGTCTTTTGGACTTAAATAATGGAAGAAAGGGAGGCAATTCTACTTGCTAACTTCACAAATGGGTGTCTTCAATGCACACTTATTTAATAATTTATTTACTGGACATAATTTATACAGTGGTAAACATAATTGTCCCAACTTTTTTGGAATGTGTTGTTTCATAAAACAATTTAATTCACATGGTAAAACATCACATACACTACTGTGTTGTATTGTTTCCAATATAGCATGGCATTTTTGCTTTTATTATCAGCATCTTCTATACTGTCCCAACGTTTTCGGAATTGAGGTTGTATAATCCCTTTTGGTTACTGTCAGGAATTTTCTGTCTTCTCTACTTGGACTGATTTAACTTTCTCATACACATTATTGCAGTGAACCTGGGTTTTCCATTAATAGCCTTTATGTAGGTGTGTGATTGTGAATAACGTGTAAACCAAATGTTATTTACACATTTTGGATGTACATTTAGATATTATGAGCTGACCTGTATTCAATCAAGTCATTATAATAATTTATAATATTACACAGTTCAATTTCCCATGTGTATTAATATCACCTAAGGTTACAGTTTGGGATTCAGAGCCTTCTTTTTTCTCTGCAGCAGTTTGGCCTTAACATCCTAGGGAGGGAGGGAGGGAGGGAGGGAGTGAGTGAGTGAGAGAGAGAGAGAGAGAGAGAGAGAGAGAGAGAGAGAGAGAG
>JAODUG010064268.1:0-14132 GCA_027564795.1 Aphredoderus sayanus
CATAAAGAAATAATTAATAAATAAATAAATACACACAGCAATGCCAATTGAAAAACACACAAATCATACACAATCAGTGTGGCCAAGTACAATATTTCTGAGTACATTACAAGGGTTAAAAATATAAACTACCTTGTGCTACACAAGGAATAGAACACCTAATGGTAGCAGTTGCGGTGCCTTAACTCTAAGCAAGGAATAGCCCTACTTACCCTGGCTGTCAGGGCCTTGCGCTACACAGGGAAAAGAAATCCCTATGATAATTTGTCTCCCACTCAGGCTAAACACTGGGTCTGCACCATGGTCTGCCCACAGGCATGTTGGGTTTCCCAGGGTTTACTAGGGCTGATGGGGTGGATGTTCAGGCTTGTCAAAAGACGTGATGTCATAGCAGCATTTTGAAGATTATGGGAACCTCATGAGCTGTGTTTCTATCGTATCTCGTCTGTTCTCAAAAGGTTTTTTATATGCATTTCTAATGTCAAACATCCGTCTTTAAAAATAGTTTATAATGCATTCTAACAGTCGTGCCAGGAAAACACACACATGCCCACAGCAGGAGTTAACATGCAGGAATGGTATTTCTAAAGTAAATCAACTGCACAACGTGTCGTCTAGTTTGGTATGTAATAATATGTGCATGTAATAATATGCCACAACCAAATGGACACACAAATGTAATGTTAAATAATTTGCTTGTGAATAACTAGATAAGTGAAGTTTACAGTAGTTCACAAAAGTCATGTATATTATAAATACATTCAAATGTACAATTATGAATGTATTAAGAATTTACTAGAGCATCTTGAATTGGAATAATTAAATTAAAACACAAAATATTACCATTGGCATATGAACATATTGAATAGTGTGAATCCATACATACCACTGGGCCTGTAGGTTCCCTGTACTGAGCAGAGGAATGCAAGCAAAGCAAAGAGTGATATCCAACGCCTCATAATCTCAGATTAATCCCACAGTTCACTGTTCAATGTCTCCTGCTGCAGAACGTGGTGTTTATCTGATCCTGCGATCCTTAATGTGGAAGATTCATCGCCAGGAGACGTTTTAAGTCCATGAGCTGCAGGCTGGCACATGTTGAACAGCCCAATGTTACTCACACTGATTCACCTTATACACACACACACACACACACACACACACACACACACACACACACACACACTTGCACACCCCTCAGTACAACAGGGTGTTGTCCTGTGACAGAGGAACTGCTCATTGATGAGTTTTTTTTATTATTCATATTGAAATTTTTGACACAATGGACAATTTATGAAAAGATGGAAAATAAATTCAATGGCTTCTTTATTCCAGACAAAATCAGACCCCAGATCAGCTTGTGGTTTATTCCTACCATACTGTAATTGAGGGAATCTTCTGTTCGGACACAAGCTGACATGAGATCTCTCAAAAAAAATGGGTTGTAGCTGTGTGTGTAACATAACAAATTAACAATCCAGAATCAACCGTAAAAACACTAAGAAACAAAAAGATGGCAGAGATAATTAAACATGCGGTATATTGTTTTTAATATCACAACAAATCTGTTGTGTATGCTGCGTAGGTCTCCAAATTCATTACCCGGGGCTGTGTGTGTGTGTGTGTTAGAAACACACCCTCTTTCTCAGACAGTCAGGTAAAACTCATGTCCTGTGGCGCTGAGTAAGGACGTCTAACAGACTGTAGCTTCAGGGCACACACACACCCAGTACCCACCCTGCTCAAACACATGTACACACACTCTAACCTGCAACCACACAACTTCAATGTTTTCACTCAGTGTTTTCACTCACTTGTATACTTTAACCACACAGTGCACTCATGCACACGCACAAGCACACACATACACACCCTGCTCATAGCTGGTTACCATGCAAACACCACACCCTACAAACATACTTTTATTCTTATCAGATCCAATAAGAGAACAGAATCACTGTAAACAGACCAGTAGAGCCCCGAGCAGACTGTTCTAGCTATAGAAAGGTACAGAGATGTTCTTGTGAATAAAGCGAAGCATGAAACTGCTTATGTTGTTATGGAAGATACTTTCTGGTTGGGCTGAATCAAGTTCACACTGGCAGTGTGTTCTGAACCTCTGTACATTCATATCCTGTGATCTAGCTATTCTGTAAGGCATTCTATGACTGCAAACTAAAAACATCCCTGATGTTTCACAGACGTATTAAGACGTTCTAATCGTTCAAAATGTGTTATTGCAGTTTTTGAGGTCACAACACGGGCACACAGCAGATGGTTCTGTAATAATTTTATTATTGAAATGTTACTTTTGGGTTTATAGGCAGATGTGGACACCCATGCCTCTTCCAGGTCCTCATATGTACAGTATGTACCAACAGTCTACTGCAGACACATCTCCATCAAGACAACACAGGCTTAGAAATACACAGGTCATACATCATAACTTAGAAATACTGTTTTATACATTATGTGTCTGCAGGACAGTTTGGCCCAATAGAACCGTTTCAGAACCTTCTATCATCCCAGAATCATATCAGGAAGTGTTTTACACTTTCATATATTTCCTCTGGGTTACTTTTAATATATATACTGTATATTTAATGTACATATATTGTATGGTATCATCAATTAGTCGACCTGCCAACTGGAAACAAAACCAGTGTATCAAACAGGAGTCAAAAACCTCTATAGCTTAAAGCATTTCAGCAGACCCTCTTTAGATAAGACACGTGCGTATGTGCCAAATATAAGGGAAATATGGATGAAATATATCTCTATCTCAACGTGGTGAAATAACACCACCACAAAAGACAATAGATTAAGAACTCAGCGCCACACAGCATACGAAAGGAAATGTTTAACAATCTTGGGTCTTTTAGAAAATACAATTTCACAGGTTTTTGGTGGACTGACATGAGACCCCACGGATCCCAGTTTGAACACTGGTTCAGACACCAATCTCCAGGTTCGGTCTCTCATGAGGGCCTGAAGGAGGCTGGCGTGCACGTGACATGTGCATGTGATGCATGCGCTATATGTGACATCCTTGATGGACTGTGAGGTGATTACAACCTTTATATTAAGGCACAAAACACTAATTAAAAAACGGTTAACTAGCAACTTGTGTCCAAGCCTATAAATTCAGTAATATGATTGGTTAGACAGGAACATACTTCCTGATCAGCAGAAGGGTCAAAGAATAAAAAACATTTTATTAACTTGTGACCACCCACAAGAATTCAATAAAACATAACTGAAATATTGGCGTAGCTATGAGGCAGCATGTATACAAGCAATAATAATAATAATAATAATAATAAAATAATTATTATAATACCACAGACATATTTAGGGCTGATTGTTTTCAGATAGGCAATGTGGCCAATCCTGAATCATTATATTTACAAAAATAACAAAATTCGCACTCTATGGCATAATAAAAAAAAACAAAAAAAAAATAAAACATTCACACAAAAATAAAACATTTGAAATAATTATTAGCACCAGTGTATCAGTTTCATCTCGCTGCGCAAAATGTACAAAGTTGCATAGTATTGGATTTTAGCCCCGACAGGATGTGGAGATTGGCGAAACGCCGTGACAAGCAGCAGCTTCAGAAAAAAAAACTAAATGAAAACAATTTGGCAGAGAAGTTATCAGGAAGATGAAACTATGTCGGGCCACGGATGCTTGGCTGAAAAGATACGAGGGGGATAAAAATACTGTCTGGTGGATGGAGGCCCTAGAGGCTCAAACCAGGAAGCTAAATGCAGGTTCCTTCACTGTGGTTCTGAAAACACGCTTGGTTAATAAGCACCAGATATGGCAACACAACAGTACTGACATGGCCGTCCTCACCAAGCCTGCAGGCATGATGGGTAGACAGCAGTAGAGATAACGTATCCAAATAACAAAAACTAAAGTCTGGGTGTTGATTTCATGTGGAGTGTTGGTTGAGAACTGTCTGGTTCTCGCGGGTCCAGTGAGGTTCTCGCTGCTTGGCTCAGATCAGACCAGCTCCTTGTGGGGCCGCGAGTCCTAAAAACTTCCCAGAGAACGAGCCGAGCCCAGACGCGAGCCGAGTCGTGGCTACAAAATCGGCGCCTTCGATGATTATCAACAGGACTACTGACATAAAAATACGGAAGGAGAATAAAATGTTTTGGTAAAACGGAGGTGAGTGTTAGACACGGGGTGAAGGGGGGTTTAGGATCCGGGGGGAGGGGGTTAAGGACGTTCAATGGACGGTGTGTTAAAGCACCCGTCTGGTAGTGTATTCTTGATGTCATTGAGGTTGGCGATGTCTGCGTGGATCTGCTGGATCTGGAGGTCGTAGGAGTTGATCAGATCCTCCTGGCTGCGCGCCACACTGTCCAGCTCCGCAAGCTTCTTCTCTAGCTCGCTGGTGGCCATCTTGTTTTTGGCCATCTTCAGCGCCTCGTCGATCTTGTTCAGCTGGCTGAGGTCCACCTTGTCGATGTTACCTATACAATGATGACACCTGAGGTCAGTCAAACCGTAGTGCTCTCCTACTGGCCCCCATGCTGTCTACACGCTGTAGGGCTGCAGCTATCACTAATTTTAATAATCATCTACTGATAATTTCATCAAATAATCTAATAATACTTTTGCTATAATAAAAGAGTAATAGTAAATATACAAAAGAGAAAACAAAAAATGTGATAGCTTCCTTTCACATACAATTTATCAAAGTTAGAAAGATAGGAAATACTATCAAATTGATTATTTAAACCATTATGAATATTACTTGTATACAAATTAGGCTATAGAATAAGTCTCTTTCGTTCTTTACTCTAGAAAAAGCACTTGCTGGAGATTGGAGATTGCTTGGAGATTTCATTTAAAGTTCTTATGTCAGCACGCCACAGTGCCTGTCAGATAAGGGCCTATTCGGCATGGTTAACGGCAAGGAGTGGAGAAAAAAAAAAGCGGCCAACTTCTTGATCAACTTCACATAAATATTCTCAGCTTGGATACATTTGTATGAAAAACCACATTTGGATTATTTTAAAAAGCGCCCTATTACGGTGTGACCATTTACCACTTACATAGTAAGACTGCTCTAGACTACGGCTTCTCTCTCTTCATAACACCATAGCTTAGTAACAGCTTAGCAATATTACTTCAGACTACATGTTTCCCGTAAGGCTGTGGGAACTGTGTGTGTGTGTGTGTGTGTGTGTGTGTGTGTGTGTGTGTGTGTGTGCGTGCGTGAGAGAGATGGATGTCTAGATGTCTAGAGATGGTGTCTTACCAAGTTGGTCCAGAAGGGTGGTGATAGTTCCCAGCACATTCTTGACAGCGCTCTTTGCCTTGCGGGCATTGTCTTCTGCCTCCTTGGCATTGTCTGATGCCTGCAGGAGACCAGAAGGATTACCAGTTACAAAAACTGCAGCGATGATGGACTACAGTGCATGAAGGATCATGGAGGTCCCATCAGGGGAGGCAGTGCGCACCATTCCGGCCATCATCATGTCATCGTCAGCCTGGGCTTTCTTGCGGGCCAGGTCCTGTTCTGCGGCCGTGAGCTGCTCCATCATGCCGCTCACCTCCCGATCCAGGGCGGTCGTGTCCTCGAAGGCTTTCTCTGCATCCGCCTTGGTTTTAGCTGAGCCCTGCCGGGAGACAGGCTGGCCTCAGATCACGCTCACTGGCTACTACATGATCCAGGCTCTTAATAACCAACAGCATTTCTCAACTCTGGAGAGCCACTGCATGTTTTACATGTCTCCCTGCTCCAACACACCTGCTACAAACAAACGGGTCATTATCAGGCTTCTGCAGAGACTGATAAGGACCCATTCATGTGAATCAGTATATATGAATGCAGGGCAGGGGGTCTCCAGGACCAGGGTTGAGACATACTGAACTACATCCGTGTACTGGAGGAGTAAAGTCAGGAACTATATTGTAAAGTACCCAGCCTCCTCTGGATTAGTTAGAAGAGACCATGTGATTCGTGGACTGTCTCTCTGCGTACCTTCTGCACAGCACTGGCAATCTTCTCTGCCTCCTCCGCCTTGCTTTTGGCCTCCTTTGCGTCCGCCGCGGCGTTGCCTAGCGATGCCTCGGCCTGCCGCGTCTTGTCGTTGGCGGCCATGATGGTGGCGTTGATGGCTGGGATCTTCTTCAGCGCGTCCTCCGCTGCCGTCTTGTTGTCGTTCACTCGCTTGTCGAAGTCTGAGGGAGCAGGGAGAGAGTGTGTGGCAGACAGACAGCAGACTGTCTGTATACAGAGCGACAGGTGTAGAGACAGACAGTTACCTCGGAGGTTAGTGAGGATGTCCTGGGCCTCCTGATAGGTCGACCGGCCTTTCTTAGCCGCCTCCTCTGCCAGAGCCTTGGCGGCATCGGCCCTCGCCAACAGCTGGTCTGCCGTCTGCCGTGAAACACCGCACAGACATGCACCTTAAAGCTCATGGCTGCTAGCGTGGGTCAAGGGTCACGAGATGACTTCATATTTATTATTGGTTTTTGAATATAATTTTAGAGACTGACTGATTATTAAAAATTGTTAATGCCTTCATATAATGTGGGACTCTCTCAAATTGCAACATATCTTTAATCTTTGTGTTGTTTGTTGAACAGTTGCTGTATAAACACGGTTGATTATACATCAGGTTTATTTAATCTGGGATTAACCGCTTTGTCTGCATGTCACAATCCAGCCAGCCCAAAATGTGACCAACAGCCACATGTATTGTTAGTCTCACATCATGTACTCATGTCTAATATTAGAGGCACACACTGTCTGTCTGTCTGTGGTTAGCAGAACACAAGACAACCAGGGACTTGAACCCTAAACAATGAAAGTCTTTCTCCCTTGCAGCTGTTGTGCTGTTGAGCGATGCATTGCTCATGGACAAGTGGCACAGAAGGGGCTTCAAACCTGTGATGCATATAGCTGGGTGTCACACGATCAAAACATCTGAAGATGATGCTGAAATGTATTTTCAGCCTTTTCATGCTGAGTCAGATCCATGACTCAACTGTTGACAGGACAGTTCTGATGGTACTATAACTGTACCAGAACCATGTATGTGATATACAAGTACAGTAAGTACTTGGCATGCATTTATCGCACCAAGCAGTGCTAATCACAGTGAACTCAACATGCGGTGGGGAGTAGAGAGGAGTGTGGTGTACCTGCTGCTCCGTCTTGCCCTTCTCCAGCAGCTTGCGGACCTCCAGCTCTTTGGCCTTCAGGTCGTCTCTCAGGTCGTCGTACTCCTGCTCCGTCTTGTCAATCAGCTTGTCCAGGTCCGATGCCTCCTTCTTGATCTTGCCAGCCTCCTCCTGACCACACACACATCCATAGCATTACAAACACAGTACATTAACAGTACTACTACAGATTGATGCTGAGAGTACAGTGGTATTCTACAAGAAAGCGTTGAAGCCTGCACCACTTCCTCAGACAGCCCCTGTGCTCCTACCTCTAGTGTCTTGGTGTGGAAGGGCGGCAGGCTGGTCAGGTTGGCCATGATATTCAGGGCCTTGGCTCCGGCCTCCTCTGCCTCAGCCTGGACTTTGCCGGCCTGCTTCTCCAGGCTCTTGGTCAACTCCTTGGCTTCATTGTACCTGAGAACCACAAACATACACGTCATTGTGGGCTTTTACCACTGGCTGAATGTCGTTCAACCTGCAGGCATATGAGGAGAGGGATCAGATCAGAGCTAAGGAGGACTCCTACTTCTTGTTTAATTCATCGATGTCTGCGCCGGTCTTGCCCTCTCCCTCCAGAGTCTTTATGAGGAGCTCATAGGCCTTGGTGGACGTGTTCTTGGCATCGTTGGCGATCTTCTCGATCTGGTCGGCGTCCATCTTGTGCCTGCAGAGAGGAAGTGATGTCATATCAATACTGTTAAGAGAAGCTGTCGAGCACCTGAGCTAAAAATATAATGAAAAAAAAAATATATAATAATAATAATACCATTTTCAAACCTGCTACGTTAATAATATTCTATAAAAAAATAAATACAATTAACTCTCCCACTGTCCTATGAGTCAAAATGACCCAGTGCACTACCCTTTTTATGCCAGCAGTCAACCACAACATGGACATATGACGTGCTGCGGTCGGCGCCATCTGCTGGTAGTGCATTTGAAGCCCAAGGACAGCGGGAGGGTTAAAGCAAATCATAATGTAGTTCTAGTTAAAACAAAGGTTCACCTGATCCAATTCCTTTAGTAAACATTACACGCCAACTGATGTAGCTTCTATAATTTGCCAACAACAGGAGTGACTGGCGGTGGGCGGGGCTTACTTGTTGGCCAGGTTGCGTGCCTCTTCAGCCAGCAGGGTCATGTTGCTTGGATCTCCCAAACTGCTGGGTGACTTGATGTCCTGCACAAATCACAAGACCGTATATACTTAACCTACTGTCTGTTTATCACAATACACCAACCTCACAGGCAACTTCCTTGTATGTAAATATGTTAAGACACCTATTTACACTCATTGTTTGTATAATAAGTATTCCCTACTTAGCGGCAGTGGCGCCGTGGGTAGAGCGGGGCGACAGGTGACTGAGAAGTCACTGGTTCGAATGCCGCTAACTCCATTTACATAATCCACATGAATCAAGGCTCTATGCGACGTGGCGGAGCAGGCAGATCACGCACCACTTTGCTGACGGCATCTCGGGCCTTGTCCAGCTCCTGGCGAGCGCGCTCGATCAACGCCTCGGCCTCGCGCACCCGCCCGCGGGCCCGGTCCGCCTGGCCGGCCGTGGCATCCACTGTGCCCCGGATGTTCTGCAGGCGGTTCCACTGTGTGGTGAGGGTGGAGTTGAGGCCTGCCAGACGCTCCAGAAGACCTTTGTCCACATCTGCAGACAGACACTGTGTCAGCTCATGCACTGCAGTTAGCAGAGACTCTTATCCAAAGCCACTCCCAATCAGTCGATAGCTGAATAGGCCATTCACCAGTTCCCGTAAACAACCAACATTCTGTTCGGTTAATGACGGCAGCACATTGTCACGGTTAACTTAGCTATACATTTTCCAACATAGAACAGGTCATATACAGTATCTTCACATTACGTAACTACCTAAAGACAAATGTACCTAGCTCCACAAAACTACAAAGTTTTGTAGTACACAGCCAGTAAAGCCAGTAAAAACATCATAAAAGGACAGCATTTGTCAGCATTTGCAGTGAAGCAACCCCCTTTGTTAAAATGAAACTGTTTAGCAGAGAATCAAATGGTCCACCACAGTTTACCATGAACAATCCAGACTTGGCTCCCAATAACAATGTAATGCACCAGGGGCCTGTTTCAATAAGGAGGTTCAACCAACTCTGAGTTAAAACTTGAACTCTGAGTTGATTTACCCTGAGATGGGAAACTGAGTTTTCGGTTACAGAACAACTGAAATGAATAAGTTTAATTAACCTCCTTTCTGAAAGAGGCCCCAGAAGGGCTTCACAGATTAAGGTCTACAACAACAGCAGCTACCTTTGCTGGCCTGTGCCTCCTCCAGCAGCTCCATGATGGCTCTCTCAGCCTCACGGAGACGCTCCTCAAAAGCTTGGTCAGTGACCATGCCATGACCCGCCCCCAAGCTGTCAATCAACGCCTGGAGGTCATGAAGCTTTTGCCTCTGTTGGTTTACCTGAGCACACACAAACACACAACCACAAATACATTAGTTAAACAGCAGGGGTTTAGTACAATCTGTGTAAACCTTTTATATATGTTGCCATGTTCCCGCCTACAAACATAAAACAGATTATATTGAATATATTACCAAATATTCTGGATAGAAAAACTGAATGTAAAAGAAATGAAGACAACCAATATCAGTCTAGAATTCGACCTCCATAAAGCATTATGGTGCTAATGCTGCGGGCCATAGCTGCTACCTTGTCCCGGACCAAGCCGTAGCAGGAGGGGCACTGCTGGCACCCAGGAGTGGAGCGGTTGTAGAAGTAGTTCTCCTCACACATGTCACAGCGGGCGCCCACGAAGCCTGGCCGGCATTCACAACGGCCGTCTTCTTTACACTGGGCAGTCTGGGAACCTTCTGGATCACAGTCGCATGCTGCACGCACACACACACACACACACACACACACACACACACACGCACACACACTTTAGAAGATCATAGGTGTGGCATACACTAGCCAAAATTAGATGTGGAAAATTACATTAACGAAATCTAATAGTTATAAAACTGTCTACAGTAGACCAAGTTAGATTGGATATGGGGTTAGAATAAATATATCACGCGCTCAATATAATATCTTATGACAGAAGAATGGAAACAGAGCGGTGGTATCCATGGCAACACGGCTCCAGAACATACGTTTGCAGCCGGAGGATCCGAAGCCGAAGGAGTTGACCTCGCAGCGATCACAGTGAGCCCCAGCCACGCCCGGCTGGCACTCACACTGGCCAGTGAGCATGTCACACTGGCCGTTAGTGGAGCCAATGGGATTGCAGTTACAGCTGGGGAGGACAACACCACATCAGCCACAATAACACATATACTGGCCAAACAGAACATTCTTCCACAACTAATAACAGTCTAGAACATTATTCCACAACTATACAAATAACAACTTAATGTAAGAAAGTCTGGAGGTACAGTGCAACACTACACTGGAATTATGTTTGCATATCTTGTAAAGAGCTGATTTCCTGACTTTTCCAGCTCCTCTTCTAATTGGAGTAGTAGAGGTAATAATAATAATAATAATAATAATCTGTCATGTTCCATTATCTGACCGTTCACAGCCGGTCCCACTCTGCAGGTTGTAGTATCCGGGCTCACAGGCGCTACAGTCTCTCTCACTGACGTGGCTCAGACACTGGCACTGCCCAGTCAGCTTGGCACAGCTGGTCTGCTTGCCCACCGTGCCGAACGGAGAGCAGGAGCAGTCTGGAAGGGTCACAGTAACATTTTCATGGAGCTCATCATCACGTGTGTGGCATTAGACCAATATAAATACTACCAGTGTATGCAATATAAATAAAGCTAGTGCAACCTATACTAAATTATAGAAGAGAGTACTATACAGTCTATAATACTAATACAGTATAAATACCACCTGTTTATATTGTACTAATACAGTATAAATACCACGTTTATATAGTACTAATACAGTATGAATACTACCCGGTTATATAGTACTAACAGAGTATATACACAACCTGTGTCTACAGCATGTCAAACCTGCACTTACGTTTGCACTTCTCTGCTGGGTTGGAGGCCAGGGCGTTGCCATAGTAACCGTCCTGGCAGCGGTCACAGAAGAAGCCGGCTGTGTTGTATATGCACTTGAGGCACTCTCCGCTCTCGCGGTCACAGTTGCCCACGGCGTTGGGGTCGATGTTGTCACTACACTTACAGGCCCGGCACACACGCACCGGACCAGAACCACCCAACGGATCCCCGAAGAAGCCGTCGTCACATAACTCACAGCGCTTTCCTGAGAGAGCAGAAGGGGAAGAGGTCTTAGATTGTCAGCCATCAGAATTATTCTATTACGATCGTAATCTCAAGAACGACATTAATTAAATGACCATATTAACGGTTAAGTATATACTGACTGATACATCAGAGGGATATTACCATCACTGGTATTGGCACACAGATACATTATACTGATATCTGCTCAAACGTGCTATATTTGCTGTACCACATTGAGCAATGAAGCCATTTTTTGCACTTAAAACAGATGTGATTGAGAATCAAATAGGCCTACATTATATCGAATTGAGCACATTCTCAATCCTTCTATTTAGCTCTTTCACTAGATAAGGGTACCACAGTACACTTAAATATCGCCACTCGTCAAATTTGTGCCATAACAACAGTGATTTACACACCATAAATGTTTCTCAAATGTAATGTGTTAAAGATTTTATGGCTTTCTCCTCATTTCCATGCTTTGTTTCTGCTACAGATTCAAAGTGCAAGATTCAACATCTACATTCTCCCTCCTGTTGTTGCATGTTTGATGCACATCATTTGTTTCGTTTTTAATTAAAACATCTCACTTTTTTCACTTCTCATTTTATCTTTCTTAGGAAAATAGCTGTAGCAGTCCCTGTGATAGTCAGTGTTAGCAGGTAAGTTATAGCATGTTCCTGTATTTTTACATGAGGACAATACTCTAGTTTAAGATCTTTCCCTTTTGTAAAACTTAATTTATGAATATTCCCTTGTTGCTGTAAAAGTAATGATAAAGTGCATAAAGCAATTTCATAAAGCTCATCGTTTTGACAAGATTGACAAGTGCCTATACACCTCACATTTGTGAAATCAGATACTGATATGTAAAGCTCAAAAATACACTTTCAAGGATATCAATGATGTTTTATAACTTAATAAAAGCTAAAGTGTGCTTTATAGCATAATGCCTTGTGTATTTTTACCCTTTATTATGCAACATACTGTAAATTCTGTATTATCTTTAATCTATTTTGTGCCTGTAATTCACCTGTCCTGGGACTGCAGTTGAAAATGGACAAATATTGCTAAATTGGAACATGAATGAGAAATATGTAATATGTGCCGAGTAACGAAGTAAAGCGATTGTTAACTTTTAGCAATTGTATCCTCTGGTTGATTTTGTGGAAGCCAGAAATTTTCGGGGAAGATCATTTTTACATTTTAATTGTATTTTAGAAAGCCATTCTTAAATATTATTTGGAATTGCGTGTTAACATTGCATAAACATTGTTGTTCATGATCGTGATTTGCTACCGGCACTTTTCAAGCACACCCTTGGATAATATCTAGAAATACGTCATGTACATCAGACCACAAACATTGTTGCCCGCTCTCTTTGCTGAAAAAATAACTTGAACAAAGTTAATATACAAAAGATTTGCAAAAAGAAAAAGTGGCAATAATTTTATTTTATTTTGTTAAAAACTGCAAAAGTTAATAACAAAAGAATTGAGTCCTCCCTCGATAGGGATCATCTAAATGCAAGAAATCACCCGATGGCCCACCGCCTACCCCATTTAAAAATATATTTGTGTAATAGGCATAAAACATGCAGGACTAGGGTTCAATACCACTGCTATAGACTTGATTTTAATTACTCACTTTATATCCATGCATATATTATTATCTATTATGATGATTACCGTGTGCTTTCTTTATTGATGTTATTTACGGCTTTTATTATGGTTTATTTATTTTTCTGAGCAGGGATCTGAGTACTACATTTCACTCCCTGTTGTGCATTAACATGTTCTAGGAATGACAATAAAAACTCTCGATACTGGATCTGCTGTAGTGACATAAGTAATGGTTATGCTGTATCATCTAGCGCTGATAGAACAGGTAGGCACCACACACCAGTGGTCCCAGTTGGACAGTTGGTGCAGACCACCTCCTTGGTCCTGGGCACGATGGCACACGTAGCTCCCCCCGGGCAAGGGCACGGCTGGCAGTCATTGGCCGTGCCCTGGGTGGAGTCGCCATAGAAACCGTCCTTACAACGCTCACAGCTCAGACCTGCTGTGTTGTGTTGGCACTCGCATGCTCCTGTTGGAGACACAGAACCCGGTTACATTCTACTTTAAACACGCCTGTGTTTGAAGACAAATTTTCTATTTAAGCCAGTGTCAAAATTACCATAACTAAGTGTCATCAAATCACACTGCAGTGAATCCTACAGCCAGCAGGGGGCCCAAATCACTACTTTTTATAGACATGTTTTCCCCACAATCAAAAAGATGTCAATAGAAATACTATATATTACATTATCTCAATCTGAATCATGGTTTGGCATTATCTTTGACTATGTAGCAGTCTGTGTGTCGTACCACTGGTAGAGTTGCAGGAGTCACTGTGGGAGTTACAGTTGCAGGCTTCACAGGGGCTGAAGGCTCCGAGCTCGGGCTTGGTGCGGCGATGGCCCACATCGCACTGCTCACAGTGCTGGCCCACGTAGCCCTGTGGGCACGTGCACTCCTCTACCCAGTGAGCAGGGGTCCCAGGGCCCTGCCTGGCCGTCACCAAGGACACGTCATCAAGGTAACCAGCACCTGGAAACAAGAACCGCATTAACCCTCGTAATGTACTCGTAATATAGTATTTAGCCACACGGCGGCGCCATCTGATTGTGTATGATTTGTGTG
>JAODUG010064299.1:0-14128 GCA_027564795.1 Aphredoderus sayanus
AACCTCAACCACTTGAACAATAAGGAGACAAGAAACTGCAATTCTAATGCTTTCAAATAAACAACATACAATTGCATTAATTGTTCTTGAATTGACCAAATTGTGTAACTACAGGGAGTATAATAAAAATATACCTTTGGAAATTTGATTTTAAATATACTATTGTTTTATACAGAATTGTTTTATAGTCTTGTTATGAACCATGGTGTTGGGGTGTGTTTTCCCTCCCTGCCTAGGGGTGTTGCTCTCTCTGTTCTCTCTCTGTGCCTCCTATTCTCTTGCAGGTGGAGGTGATTGGCCTAGATCTGATTGGCCTGGATCTGGCCAATCACCTCCACCTGCAAGAGCATAGGAAGCACAGAGAGAGCACCACCCCTAGGCAGGGAGGGAAAACACACCCCAAGCCCATGGTTCATAACACATGTTAACATGGCATACACGTGTCTTCTTCTTCCTATCTGGTGTACGGATCACATAATCAGTGTCACTGACTTTTCGCTCAATAGCATAAGGACCACAGAACCTGGCTTGCAGACTGGAACCCATAATAGGCAGCAGGACCAAAACCTGGTCTCCCGGTTGGAAAACTCTATAGTGACTTCTTGTCATATCTTCCTTTCAATTCTGTTTGAGCTGTAGTAAGGGAGATACGGGCCAACTCGCAAGCAGAATGCAACCTCTCCCGAAAAGAGCTAACATAGTCCAATATACTATGGGTGGGGCTAGGCCCATCGGCAAGCCACTTTTCCCTCAACAACCGCAGCGGACCACGCACAGTGTGCCCAAAAACCAGCTCAGCTGGACTAAATCCAAGGGACTCCTGTGTAGTCTCCCGAATAGCAAACAACAGCAAAGGCAGGTCCTCATCCCACTCCCTGTTTGACTCCACATAAAACTTACGAAGCATGACTTCAATGTCTGATGAAACCGCTCCAGTTCACCCTGGCTCTCCGGATGGAATGCACTGGAGCACTGATGCACAACAGACAGCTCGGACATAACCTACGCAAACAGTTTAGACAAGTTAGAGCCCTGATAAGACTGAATGCGTTTTGGCAACCCAAAGGTGAAAACTTAAGCAAGGCTTTTATCATCGCTTTAGCCTGCAATGTGCGCAGCGGAATGGCCTCAGGAAAACGGGTAGCAGCACACATCATGGTAAGGAGGTACTGGTGACCAGCCTTAGTTTTCGGCAATGGCCCAACACAATCTATGATGACATGTTCAAATGGTTCACCCATTACCGGAATTGGATGTAAAGGAGCAGGAGGAATAATCTGGTTTTGTTTTCCAGCCATCTGACAAATATGACACGATCGGCAAAACTTAACAATGTCAGTTTTTAACCCAGGCCAAAAGAAATACCGAAGCACCCAAAGGTAGGTCTTCCTTATCCCCAGATGGCCGGATAGGCTATGGTCGTGTGCCAAGTTTAACACCTGAAGGCGAAACTCCCTTGGTACAACTATCTGAGTAATGACCTCCCGCTCCAAATCAGCCCTTGGGGACCATTTACGCAGCAAAACACCCTCCTCAATTGTGTAAGTCCCAGACCGAGTAATTAGTGTCAGTACCTGACCAGAGCTATCTGTTTTCTGAGCCTTTTTGAGCTGATCTTTATCTACTGCTAAACACAACTCCATTGTATCTGATACTAGCTCAACAGTCATAGGCACATGGTAATTTCGAAGGAGTTCCACCCAAGTCATCAGATGCTGTCAGAAATGAATCAGAAAGATCAACGATATCGCTAAGTTTATGAGCCTGTGCACGTATCACAACACAGGCTGGAACAGGAGGTGAGCCCAATACTGCCGTGCCAGCCACACAAAACCCCATAACAGGGTTCGTGGTTACCTCTGGAATAATGGCGAACACTTTTTCCCCAGCCAAATCATTACAGAGAATAAGGTCAACCCCGGCAACAGGCAACTGATCTCGTAACCCAACCCCAGTGCCAGACACCAGGGAGGAACAAAGGGTAACAGTATGCAATGGTACAAGAAATTTACTCAATTTAACCCCCCTCACCAACAGATCGGACCCACAATAGGATTTATCTGAAAAAGGCACTGCACCACGTCGAGCCAGTGAATACTGTGCACCAGTATCTCTCAAGATAGTAATCGGAACATTGTCTACCTCAGCGCCCGTCAAAGAAAAAAAAACTTTTGAAATGAAAGGCTCAAACTCATCAACATCGGGTCTAGACTGATTCTCAGTTATATGGTCATGCTTGTTACCCGCCAATCCCCTCTGTATCAACCCAACAACAGATGGGTTGCCCATCCCAACTTGTACCCCCTTCCTCCACACCGGACAAACGGCAATTAGATGACCAGTCTCATGACAATAAGACATTCCCGACCCTCCCCCGTAGAAGCAAAAGTCTGCTGAGAACTTCTCTGAGTATTTCGAAAAAGACCCCAGGTTTACGTCACCAGTTGCTATCCTAGAGTCAAGTTGAACGGGAGACCAGGAATAACTCTTATGAGTAAGAGCAAACTCTTCAGCCAGAACAGCAGCCTCAGTGAGAGATGCAACCTTTTGCTCATTTAAATACATCACAATGCGGTCGGGTACATGTCTTTTAAACTCCTCTAAAAGCACCAGCTCCCGCAGCTGCACAAAGTCACTGGCTTTGCTTGCCTGGCACCATTTATCAAAAAGAACCCCTTTCTCCCATGCAAACTCAACATATGTCTGATTGACAGTCTTTTCACCGCCTCGGAACTTCTGTCAGTATGCTTCGGGCACTAACTCATAGGCAAGTAACACTGTAGCTTTAATAAAGTCATAGTCTAACCCCTGCTCAAGGGTGAGATAAGTACACACTTCCTGAGCTTTTCCCACAAATCTACACTATAGCAATATAGGCCACACATCCCTTGGCCACTGTAAAGTTGTTGCAATGCGTTCGAATGCGTTGAAAAACAAATCCACTTCACATTCCCTGAATGATGGCACCAGTGCAATATTCCTACCTACATCAAAGCTGTCACGGGGGGAG
This sequence comes from Aphredoderus sayanus, assembly GCA_027564795.1. NCBI lineage: Eukaryota > Metazoa > Chordata > Actinopteri > Percopsiformes > Aphredoderidae > Aphredoderus > Aphredoderus sayanus. The sequence continues at coordinate 3,011 of JAODUG010064299.1, forward strand.
TGTAATGCCCGCTGTAAGACAGGTGAATGGGATGAGACACTAGGCTGGCGTTCAAGCTCTAAGGCCTTCACCCTTAGGTGCATAGCCTCCACTTCCAACTCCCGACTGCTCATCTCCATTTCCTTCATGCTGAGGGTCAACTGGAGGTCCTCCACCGACATCCCCAACACAGTGGGAGGAAGTAAGGAAGTAGGGGAGACAGAATGGAGAGGATCACTCAGCCCACCTGTTTTCCCCACATCGGACGGACCTACCAGCAACCGCAGCTCCTCCAGTTTCACAACCAAGACCTGTCTCAACTCCCCCTACCGTATAGAGACAGGCACCTGCACATTGAACAAGTCAGCAATAAGCAACAAATCCACCTTTTTGCATTTGCTAAGCTGTTGCAAAGAAGGGTTTCGCGCAAAGCTATCCAAATCAAACTCCATGTTCACAACGCCAGTATTACGCAAAATGTATCCCGGACGAGCCCCCAAAATATGTTACGCCCCAGCCCATGGTAACCAGAACGCAACATACAATCTGTCCCGTTCACCCACCCCCAAGTACGACCAGGGCCACAGATGATGTTGGTCCAAGGATGTAAGTTTATTATCCTAAGAGTAGCATCACGTCAGGGGAAGCAATGCCCAAAACAACAAACGTAACAGACTAAATGGATAACCTTACCTAAACCGCCAAAAGAATAGTAAACAAAAGACAAGCACCTTACCTATCTCCATAAACATAGACCAAAACGGGTATAAATGAAAGAAAAGGGCTTCTTCCCCCTACAGCTACCAGGACAATCATTTTGTGTTACATAAACATATATATATATATATATATATATAATTGAAATAACAGGACAGGCCAGGTCTGTGTTGGGAGCAGGCAAACGAGAGAGCCATAGGCGCCAGCGGTAGCCATCTTAAAGGAGGTGGCAGCCAGATCCAGGTCAATCAGATCCAGGCCAATCAATGAATTAATTAAATTACAGTTTTTAGATTACTTAGTAATACATTACACCCAACACTGTATAAAAATAATTTAAATGTAAACTTATGCATTGACTCGAGCAGCTATTTTCTCCCAAGCTAACTCTCTATCTCTTAATAATGATTATGTTAGTTGTATTACTTAAAATCCCAAACCTAGCTTTAAATAACTGGTAGTCTACAGTACATGAACACAGTTCAAAATCGTTATCAACACTGTGATGTGCACAACACAATTACTAAATTACGTGTAGACACTTGTTTGGTAACAGTAAACTGATAAATAAAATTATAATAATAAATACTTAACTAGAATGTTGTGTTGATTATTAACATTACCTCAGCATCACTTGTTGTTAAGAGATTGGTGCTGTCAGGTGTTACTCTGCTACTTTATAACGCCTCTATGAAGTTGGCACCCCATATGATGATAAAGTGAATAAAAGTGTTCATTTGTTTGTGCATTGTTTATGCAAGCAAAAAGAACATTTGGGGTCAAATCTGTTATGAGAAATAACAAGTTTTTAATCACCCAGTAATTTGACCCACTGATTTGTTTGTGCAGCGTTTGTGCATGCAAAAGTAACATATGTGCAGTTATTAAATGTTATTTACTTAACGAGTGATGTCAGTCAGCACCAGATTAACCATCAAATAACTCCAAAGCGGTCTCATGTCATTTGTGTACGTAAAATATAAAACTGTGCTCAAACTGTTTTTTTATGACGTGAAGTCACCTAGTACAAACCTGACATGCCAGATTAACCTGACATGCCAGATGGATTGTTTCACAAATCCATCTGGGAAGTTGTCCATAGGAACTTGTGACTTGATTGGATAAACCATTTTTCTGTCACCGTAACTTCAACCACCCTGATCAACAAACCATATGACGTATGAAATTAAACTATCGCCGAAACAAGTTGGGAGTAGATCGAAAACATATTTTCCGTCTAAAAAGGCCTTCAATGCTGTTGTTCTATTTTCAATTAAGGTTTAGTCTTTAGTTGAGATAAAACTGACAATATAGAATAATCTACGTTTACCTTTGTAGGATCCGCCATTGTTATTTTCAAGTCGCTTTCTGTCGTCACACCTAACGACGAAGCTGATTTGACAGTTCAGATGCTACTCGAACTACAATCGCCTTGATCCATGCCTTTCCAGACTGATTCTTGCAGCAAAAATAAATTGAAGCTCGCGAGATCAGGATGGTCACACAGGCTAATGCCAGGCTGTGACATGCACATAATGTAGTTCTATGCACACAACAATAGGGAGCCATCCATTGAAACTGAAAAGGGCAGGTGTTTTCAAAAAATACTTGGCAGGTGATTGGATGGACCATATGTTTATCTGTATGAACCACCATTGTTGTTTTCAAGTCGTTTTCGTTGTCGTCACATCTAAACCACGCCCGTAGCTACAAGTATGACACTGAATGGTCACACGTTAGATATAACGGAAAGGACTGCTTGTCTCTCCAGACTGATTCTTGTGGCGGTCAAATTGCAGCTCATGAGATCAGGATGGTCTGGCGAGGCTAGCCTAGTCCCCCATGAAAGTAAAAATGACTCCAAACAATTCTGATTAGTCTGTGCGTCTTTTGTCTTTTGTGAAAAATACAAATCTTCATCTGATGCTTCACAGCAGAGGTATGATATACTCCTGGCCTGAAATATGGCTGTAAAGGTAGTTTATGATTAAAAATGCATTTTGTTACAATAACATAATTGCAGTTCTCCGACGCACATTAAAAGGCAGGCCCTCTAAACACACCAGCGGGTGGGGCGCTTAGCGTGTTTTCACCGTCAGCTACAGCTGGAAAATGTTCCAGATAGATTAGATAGAATAGATGTCAAAGTGTCCTTCTGTTTCTAATAGAACACAGTGGTGGAGCCTGCCCCACACGGGGCATGTCTACTGCAGGTGTTGAACTTGGCAGAGCAGGATGTCATCCTGAGCATTCCTGCGAATGATCTCTTTCAACAACCAATCCCATATCTTAAGGTAAATCACAATTAGTCATCTCTTAAACATTGTGCATAGGCTAATGGTTAAACAGGAACTAAACCCACAGCATAAAGTACTTTAATTGGTGTAAGTATTAGAGGAGGGGGGAAATGGAATTTTAATAATTTATACATTGAGAAATTTTTCTTAGCCAAAGAGAGTAGATATATACATATTGAATTCTTTCCGCCTATTAGGACCCTCCTGAATATGTACGGCTGTCCCTGGGGGCGCAGAAGGATCTTATGATGAATGTCAGCTACAGTAGCAGTAATGTAGCCTATGAGTGTACGCAGGTGTTCGAAGAACAGAGATCTTACAGCCTCATCTTATACCCTGCAGATTCTGAAATCAAGTGCAAACTTGTAAGTGTGAAGTACTGTACTATGCTACATAAATAACACTGTAATATAAAATGTGCAGTAAGCCCTAATCACTACAAAAAGTATGAATATTATTTAATTAAATGTGCGTGATTGTATTACAATTATTAATTCATTTAGGCAGAAGACTATATAAAGAAAAATGAAAATGGGAATGCAATGTTGAGGTAAAGTATTGTGCTGAAAGCATAATTTTGTAATTTTATTAAAGAATAAAGCTTGTGGTGAATGTTTCCATATCTGTTGACTCCCAGATAATCTATATGTTGTTCACCTGGCAAACAGGTTCATCAACACACATGATGATGCCATAAACCTAACAGTAGGCGGAGTGGATTTTCATGTGCCTGCTAACTATAATGTCTCCCCTAACAAGACTGTCTACAGGAACACGTAAGTACAGGCATGGCTCAGAACTATGGCCGAACTAAGCTGCAAAATTGTGTGTTGTGTATACAATTTTTAACAAAATCAAAATCACAAAAAGCTTATTTGCAAAGCCAGAACATTTCCACACACAAACTATTGCAGCACACAATCTAAAGATAAGCCTAAATAAATGAGAATTCTGGTATAAGGTTCTAAGGAAAATACTAATCAAGTAGTCTGCTGGCCTAGAAGTGTTGTGGACCTTTTTGAATCTGTATTTGGCTGCAAATTGATCTTAAACTATGCCTACATTGCTTAATTGGTTTGTTCAGTCATTAGTTGGACGTTTATTTAAAAAAAGAAAGTAGACTTTGGTCAATCATATATACTAATTTGTTTATTTGTTTCTGTACTTTCACTTAATTCTAAATCTGTCTACCATTGGTTTTGGTAGATACCCAGATGTTAGCTGTATCTCAGTGTCAAATAAATGCTCCTCACTGGACCTGGGTCTGCTAGACTTTGGGGCTTCCTACACAGTTATTCTTGTGGAGGTGGGTTATTAGTCTTTACATTCTGTGTTACTTGTGACTTCACTTGGACTCCGTGACCACAGGATGCTCAGTCAGAAGCTCCAGCCCCACACACACATTGCCATGACTGTAATGGTGTTGTGTCTGCGCCACTTGTTTGTTTTATTTACAGAGCCAGGGTTGTGTAGGAACACCATATTATTTTTCAGCGTACGCACACATAACGGGTAGCTAGCTACGATATAGTATCTGAAATCTGAATCGCTGACTCCAGCTTTTATGCAAAAGCAGAGATAAGGTGGAGATTAAGCAGATTCTAACCATGGTATATCCAGAGGTATAGACCTACTGTACCTACCATACTGTAGATTGAGATAGAAATGTCGTATATTTTAAGGATTTAAAATAAAACTATTGGTCTACTTTAAGGTGCATTGTTACTTACTTTTGAAAGGACATGTCTTAGACCTGAGGTAAAGTACTTTCAAAGTTGGGTATATAAATGTATTTTTTAAATCCAGATTAAATGTAAACATGCATATTCACAGCACTGTCTCCATTTGCATGGTCAGGAATCAGGCAAGATTGTGTCTCACAAAATGGAGGATGTAAAAGCAAACAGTGTGCACATTGCCTGGCAAATTCCCCAGTACATCCTGATAACAGCTGGAGAAGTCCTGTTCTCAGTCACCGGCCTGGAATTCTCGTACTCACAGGTTAGTCCAAATGCTCTCTAACAGTCTGTAACTTCATACTGATTACAACTGAACAAATCACAGTGAGTACAGTACAATTCCAAAGCAGGTATGCACAACCATCAAAGACATTCACAGGGATTATTTGGGACATTTTGGCTGGGAAACAACCTCATGACACTAATGGCCAGCCAAACAGCCAAATAGCTTCCAAAAGATTTCTCTGTTGCAGAAAAAAAATCCATTGTCAGAAAAATAAAATGGTTTAATTTAACCCTCGTAATGTACTCAAAAATCTCATATTTGGCCACCTGGCGGCAGCCATCTGACTGTGTATGATTTGTGTGTTTTTCAATTGTCATTGCTGAGTGTATTAATTTCTTTATTAATTATTTCTTTATGTAGTTGTGTTGTTTTATGGGCCTTTTACCCCTCCTGTTGTCCTCGGGTTTCAAACACACACCTTGCTGTGCCAGCAGTGCACATCATATGTGTGTGTGTAAGCTGTAGAATTAGGTTTAGCGCCTTCTATCTGCCACAAAGAGCTAGATATTTGGGTCATTCTGACCCTGAGGACATCACAATGGTTAAATTGGCCATCTTAAGGGTGACAGTCTTTGAAAGTATGCTTAGTAATTTCTAATGTACGGTTAGCATTAGCTATCCTGTACACAAACGACCCTGTACATAAGTTGAGTTGAGCTGTTTAACCCTCCTGTTAACAAACAACCTTCTTCTGCCAGCATGGCGCCACCTGATTATGTTTTGATGGCTTACATATACATCATGTGTCTATGTAAGCTGTATAATTAGAATTGGTGACTTCTGCTGGCACCAGAAGGTAGTACGTTGGGTCAGATTTGACCTGAAGGACAAAATGAGGGTTAAAAATAAGCAAAAGGCTAATGTCACTTGCTTGACTATAAAGGGTACCATTTAAGAAACAATATTTTCAGTGTTTTCAGCCACGTTTGGGTATTGTCTACCAACTCACAAAAGTTGAAAAAAAAACACTAGTGTCCTAATAGGCCTATTTAATTGTTCATATGCATGATTACACAATATCCTCTGGCTATATAGACACACAATAGGCTTGCCTACAATTGCCTTTCCGAATTACTCCCGTAAATTGACTACATTAATCTCATAAAATTCAGATTTTATTCTTGTACGTTTTAAACCTTTTTCTCGTAAGGTTTTGACTTTATTCTCGTAAAGTTCAGATTTGATTCTCATAGCCTAAAAGTTCAGACATTATTCTCGTGAAGTTATGACTTTATTCTCATACATTTACGAATTCATTCTTGAAATATTAGGATACCAAAACAACCATAGCCGGTATTCCCTATTAGTTTGGCCCGGTCTGACTGTCTTATGGCGCCACATCGAGACAGCGTTCAGCTGCATGCGCTGTGTGTGTGTGTGCGTGTGCGTGTGCAAGTGTGTGTGTGTGTGCGATAGTATCTATCCGACCTCTCTCCAGCACTTCTTTCCCCCTCCTCTGCCAGCTGTCCTCCTCTCCTTTCCTCCGCCCTCCTGTACAAGCACAGGCTGCAGCTGGCCCGATCGCGGATCGTACATTAAAGGGATTAAACTGAAACCTAAAAATGTGTTTACCACCCGCCGTTTCGGCCTTGAATGGACCGGCCGTTCGGGATATCTCCCGAACCTTTTGACGGTCAGTACGTCGCTGTTCAGAGCCAGTGAGCAACGTACTTTAAAAAATATGAAGTGCGTTAACGCGCGATAAAAGAATTGTCGGTGTTAATTCATTAATGCCTTAACGCGATATTAACGCATGACACATATTAAGACATGCCTACAGACCAGGAGAGGGAATGCTGTGGCTAGGAGACAGCCAACTGTCTACACCACACTTTTGCCAGTAGTATACTGCCTTGAAGACTGTTGTATACATTAACTGTTACTCAACAAAGCATGAAATGCCTACTTTCTACGAACAACTACATTAATCATTTCTAAGCTCAAATTTAGGCTAGAAAAACAAATTGATCTTGTTGTTGTAGTTGGACTACTGGTTTACTGCCAGAACATTTTTAACATATATCATGGCTAAGCAAGAGGTAAACATTATGCTATTTCATTGTACAATTTGGTTTATTATACTTGTTATGACTATATTTTATATATGAAGGCCGACATTTGCTGTACAATTATTATATTTATATACATATTTAAAACATTTGTGTTCTATTGAAGTTTGAATTCAAATTGTAAATGCATCAGATGTGCGTATTTATTGAAATGATATACATGAATTGAACATTGTTGAAGAAGCATGGTAAACTCATCAAAATAGCAGCTGCATGGGAAGCTGGTCCTGTTGAAGACTGTGCTATTATTCATTAAGTTGACAATACTCTTTTATTTTACTCTACAGTTTTATTAAAATAATGCTATATAATTTATTATGAAAATAATGTTATTTCACCAAGTCCAAGAGCATGAACTAAAGTCTTTATCTTCAGTTAAAATGCTACAATAACAATATGCATTTCATCTACAGAAAACACATGTAGGAAGTTATGACTGTTCAGTCATAGTTGCAGAATGTCTTTCAAAACTTAAGAAACAACAGCAGTTCCAAGACAGAAAGAAAAAATAATTTCTATCCTTAGTGTAAATTATGCATTTTTAATGCTTTATGTTCAATACGTTTATGCAGCTGTCAGCTGATCTTGGTAACGTCACTGGGTTTTGGGTTGGTAATAACAATAATAAATTCTACATTTACAAATACAATCCTTTTAACAATTACATAATAACAAAGATGTGTTGCTACAAGCAATGGAAATGTTCTATCTAAAGCTGTCAAACTATAGCATTTAGATTGGAAGTCCAGAAGATACGACGTCGCCTTGGAAACATTTGCCTTTAGCGATTTCCATAAGCTACTACTACAGTAGACTACTGTATGCTAATCCTGTTTTCTGCCATTGCCTGTCCCGATTTAATTTTGCTTATTCGACAAGGATCCATGTTCCCTTACTTTTTCTTGTTGTAAAACATAATTATGACAATCCATTGTTCTCTAACTTGAGAGCTATGAGAGATATCAACAACCGAACGAGCACTCCTTTTCTTCTTCGTCTTACAGCTGGTGCTGGAGTGTAGTGCTGACAACCAGCTAGCTGACTCCAGCACCTGAAGAACAGCCAAACTAAAAATGCATTTGCCTTATTCTGGAGCCAGCTTTCGGTTTGTCTGTTCTGCACTACTGTAGTATACATGGAGGCGAGTTATTTAAGACCCACAATATGTATTTATTTCTTGTTAATTATGAACTTACCAAAATATTACGATAATTTGTTACTTGTGATCATACATTAATAAATACATATTTGTGAATACCATATTCAGTTTCTGCTAATGGATCCCTCTAAATCTTACATAGTGGTCTATTAAGTAATAAGAGTGAAACCATAAAAGTGCAAAATCACTCACGCCAAGGTATGTTGTTAATCGTTTTGAGGAGCAAATTATGAACAAGAGTATCAAAGGCTGCACTTATATCAAATTGCAATAGCATGGATGAGGTATCTGCATCTATAGTAAGTAATAAGTCATTAACAACTTTCATACGTGCAGTCTCAGTAGAGTGGGGTGCTCTAAATCCTGATTGGAATAATTCCAATAATTTGTTAATATGGTCAATCATTTACGGTCAATAAACTTTTAGACATGAAAGGAAGATTTGAGACCGACCTGTAATTAAGAATTTCAGGATCAAGACTAGGTTTTTTTAATAATGGTTTAATGATTGCCTTCCGGCTCAACTCTCATTTCGTCACAACGGTGCGGTAAAGCGATTGTTGCTCTGATTCTCTGGCCAATCTCTCGCTCCAATGTCCTCTCACTCACAAACAAGATCCCAAGGTACTTGAACTCCTTCACATCGTACCTATAGCTATTAAAACAGCAAAGCTCTTGATCTACCGGGCATTTTTCGCTCCTACCCTCACCTATGGTCATGAAGGCTGGGTCATGACCGCAAGAACAAGGTCGCTGGTACAAGTGGCCGAAATGGGTTCCTCAGGAGTGTGGCTGGCGTCTCCCTTAGAGATAGGGTGAGAAGCTCGGCTATCCGAGAGGAACTCGGAGTAGAGCCGCTGCTCCTTCACGTTGAAAGGAGCCAGTTGAGGTGGTTTGGGCATCTGTTAAGGATGCCCCCTAGGCGCCTCCCTAGGGAGGTGTTCCAGGCACTCCCTAGGGAGGAGGCCTCGGAAGACCCAGGACAAGGTGGAGAGATTATATCTCCATATTGGCCTGGGAACGCTTCGGGTTCCCCTAGTCAGAGCTGGCTAATGTGTTCCCTGCTGGAGCTGCTGCCCCACGCGACCCGACCTTAGATAAGTGGTTGAGAGGTCATTGAGAGGTACGATGCCGAATGAGAGTGAAAAGTATAGAGGGCCCTAGGATTGGAAATAATTATTTTGTGATTTTTCCAAGTAATGGATCAAATAAACAATTTGTAGGTTTAGCTGTAGAAACAGTATCTAGACTGTCATCAACCATTACACCTTCATTTAATTGACTAATACAAAGGCTTGATTGGGGTTGTGTTGAGGTGATCATTTCTTTTCGAATTAGTCATTTGCTGTGAGGACGAGGTTATCCGGAGACGACCGCTTCTGTGTAAGTTTTGCGACAGTGTCAAACAGGAAATGTGTATTATTTTTGTTAGTACCAATTCATGTTGAGAAATATGTTAATTTAGCTGCAGAGAGTGCTTTTTCTAACTTAATCTTTCCACGCCTGATAAAAGACATTGAGTTTAGTTGAGCGCCATTTTCGTTCTAATTTTCTACCGGTTTGCTTAAGCACCCGCGGCTCAGCTGTAATCCAAGGAGTTGGCTTCCTAATTGGCAATGCCAATTTTTAATGGAGCAACCGAGTCCAAAATATTACAAAGAGACGCATTAAATTAGTTTGTTAGAACACTATGGGGCCCACATAGTTGACAAAGGGTATGGTGGCCGATTGTAATTAATCACCAAGCAAAAATGGTAGAACTGTCAATATGTCGCCTATAAATTGATTTGTTTAATCAATTTAAACAAATTCATTAAATAAATACAGTGTTTGTATTGTATCGAAATATGGAATTTAGTTAAATAATGGTCAGATAATGCAGAGGTATAGGAAAAAAATCGCCACGTTACCGGCATCTATGCCTCTGACTAAAACAAGGTCAATAGTGTTACCGTTGTTTTTGCGTTGATTCATGTATTTTTTGGGAAAGTGTCAATAATATTCAGAAAATCCTAACAAAGGGACCCTAATTATTTTACCGGTAGCCATTAGCTTGACGCTCCAAATTCCCTCGTCCGAATCCGTAGTAACTATGCCACCGAAAAATCCACAGGACCATGTTGTTCAATTGTTTACTTGCAAAATAAAGAATATATACAAAATGTCACAGGTACTTCAGTAAATATAAATCCATAGAGAGACAAAGAATGAGAGAGGTCAAAAAACTGTGTGGCTCCACTCTCTGCTTGCCTGACTACAACTCAAATGTTGTAAATCGATTTATAAATCGATCGAAAGGAAATTAATAATAACTGTAAATAAATAGGCTCCGAGCTCAATGACTGTCATTTGAGGTTATGACAAGTACCTCAAATGATTTCATGCTAATAACTAGGAGTTAAATCAATATTAGAGGTATAAATCTGCAACCCTACATTTTTTGGACATACAACTAACATAATCGGTGGTATAGCATATTCAAATTCAGCCAGGAGAAGTAAAGAAGGACTCTGATTCAAGTCTTAAAATAAGAAAGAAATATATTAAAAAGCAATGAACATTCCAAAGTTAAACATTTTTATACACGGTCGAGCGGTTGTGGTGTAGAAGCACATACCAAGTGCTTTCATGTAAATGAAAATCAGCCCTGTTAGCCCTGCCCTCTTCTCCTTTTAAGCAAACTAATAGTAAACTCATATTGGGTGTTTCTCAATGTCAAGGAAGGCTGACTTCCAAGGATACTACGTCATCAAATCTCGCCAAAGTACCGTTCCAATGTCCAGGATCCTTGATATTTCTACCAAGGACTGAGTCCTTCGATCACGGGATTTTGAAGGATGCATGTGTGTATCCTTCGCGGTCTTAAAACACC
>JAODUG010064330.1:0-35106 GCA_027564795.1 Aphredoderus sayanus
TATATATATATATATATATATATATATATATATGTGTTATGTATGTGTAACCCAAGAATGAATAAATTAATAAATATGTGCATATTTGAAGCTCCACCCCCAAACTGGGCACTCATTGCCAAAGGTAGAATAGTGCAGTATAGTGTAGTCTGCACCACATTGTTGGTGCTTCATTTGCATACCCAGGGCTTTGTAGAAGAAACACTAGATTTGTTTCACCGTGCACACAGAATGGACAGCTAGCATACTGTGGAGATATTCGCTGAATTTGAAAAAAGTGTATCACTCCACATGTAAATAAGTTCTGAATAATTTGGAATTTGGACACATATGTATTCATGCATGAGTGTAGGCATGAATATAGTTTCAATAATAAAGATTGCCGTTATCTAGAAATAAAAAAAATAAAGGCAATCAACGCCAACTCACACTGTGATTCGCTGACAGGCTGTTTTTATCCTGTTTATTATTTCTGAGAGGCTAAATTGCATCCCACATGTTTAAGACCAGTAAGTCAAGACAGTAGTGACAAAGATAGATCTATTAGTTACTCCGTGAGTCAGAGTCTTTCAAGAATGCAGTGAGTCAGGGATAATTTGTTTTAATCTGTGGAAGATAAAAAGAGGGATTGGGGACTAATTTACCTAAAACAAAGTCAAATGTTCTCATCTTCAAACGTATCTGACATTCCTTTGATACAAAATAACTTCATTTGGCAAATGTCATGTCCCTCATTCACAATAGCTAAGGCTATTCACAGTTTAATCCATTAACACAGAACCTGCCATATGGCAAGTAATTTGGCCTCAGTCACTGCAAAGCAAGCAGCACAACTGAGGGTTATCGATCCTCAAAAGCAATCTACTCTGTACGTTCAATAACCACTCATTCCATTTAAAATACTGTTGAATGAGGAGGCAAATACACATGTATATTTTTATGAGGATGTTGGACAGACCCCACCACCAAGCCATAATATTTGAATGTTGTGTGATTTTGAAGTCTGACCATGACAAATACTTAAAACACCAGACCATTAATATCTCTGCTTGGTAACACACACATTAGGATGGTGGTTAACTTCCTGTCCAGGGTGTACTGTCTCATGTTACATTATTCCAGATGAGCTATATGCTAATGGTTCAATCACGTAACATTAGCATTTGCATGCTATAGTCCAGCTAGCATTGATGCGATAAGAGTTAGGTGTGGTGCAGGCTACCTCAGGACATCAGTCAGCAGATTCTCCAGGACCTACCTGCTGGTGTCGGCGGATGTGATGGCAATCAGTGGCGGGGTGCGGAGGGGCAGTGAGGTGGGCCTTGGCGGCATGGTGACAGCCTCGGGCTCTGGTTTGCGCTCACAGTAGTACTGCTGTGCCTGTCTGAAGGCCAGGGGGGGGAGCTGCATGGCGCGGCAGGACATCCTGTGCACCATGAAGGGCTCCATGCAGGTGACCGGTCCTGGCTCTGGAGAATCGGAGGAATCCTCAGACACCTGGATGGTAAATACATAATGTGTACATTCATGAACTTTATATAGGAAAAAGACATACAAAAGATACATAGATTTAATTGGTACAGTATATTAACTTTGATCTGCTGTTAGTGTTGATGTTGGCCTTTATGAGCACCCGTGAAACTTTCCCTTGGATTTGCACTGAAAAGAGAGTGTGAAGAAATATACGGAAGGAATACTGTTTATGGGTAAGTTACTATGGTAACAGACACTGCTCTTTGTGTTGGTGCCATTGACAAAGCTAATGCACAAATTGCACAAAGGACCATAGAGTCTAAAAAACATAGCGTGCAGTTGTATTTCCTGACCGTAGTGGCCACCATTTTGCCAAATGATGTTATGCAGTGTTTATAGACAATTGTATCAGATTAGACATGATATTAGGACTATTCAAGAAACATTGGGGACAGCAGGTGAGTAAATCATTTGTAGCCAACTACTGTACTTAACAGATACATTATTATACGTATGGAAATGGTTAACAATTCACAGGGATGTATTAACCCTCGTGATGCCCTTACAATATCGTTTTGAACCACCAGATGGCGCCGTCTGATTGAGTATGATTGTATGGTTCTTTTTATTGTCAGTGCTGTGAGTATTTCTTTCTATATGTATTTCTTAGTTTGTTCGTGCCTTTTAACCCTCCTGTTGTCCTCAAGTTTAAAACTCATACCTTGCTGTGCCAGCAGTGAACATCATATGTCTGTGTAAGCTGTAGTATTAGGATGTGCGCCTTCTATCAGCCACATTTGAGAGCTAGTGATTTGGGTCAATTTGACCCGGAGGACATCATGAGTGTTGAACATGTTGTGGACCTTACACGTTGTGGTTAGCTTAGAGGCCTCGTAAAGGAATACTTTAGGAAAAATACAATACAGAGAACTGCTGAATGAACGCAATTAGGCCTAGATGATGCAATTATATATTCAAAAGCAATAGTAACAGGAAAGCAAATGATCAATGCATTGCCACGCAATGTTGACCAAAGACACGAAAGAAAAACAACCATATCAAGCATTATGTTGAAGCCTCTTGCACAGCTCCATAAGAACCATTACTAAAACAAAGAATTAAAGTAAAAGGTTTTTAAATTAATTTCATTGATATTGGTTAAGACATTTAAAAAAATAAAATGTTTTATTCCAATTTAAACAAATTATAAAACCAATGTATATATTGAAGATATTTTAAAAGATAAAAATATGTTGATTCCTTGCTTGATGCTTGAGCATACTTGCAGTTAAAAATATAAATAGTAACAGTATAAATATTTGCAGAAAATTCGTTTTTTTGCTGCCACGGTAGTGTGTACTTCTTTACGCTTCAGAATAATATACATATAGAGTAGTTATTAAGGAAAGCAGCACTTCCTTTACCTTGCATGCGACTCCTTCAAGCCAGAAATTTTCTAATTAACATTTCCCTTAAATGATGTACTATTATTGTGAAAGACCCAATATGAATTAATTAGGCATTGCAAAGTGCTCACTCATCCATGCAAATCACAAAAAGCACATTCACTGCAATGCACTGGCTCTACAGTATACTAGAGTTGAGCAAGTATACCGCTAAGAACTGAATTGAAAGCAAGTTACAACTTGAACGATATTTCTTTATCACACACTCAATACGTCTGTAGGGACAGTAGGGAACCATGGGGAACTGAACCTGTTATCTGTGTATTGAGTGGTTCTTCGGGAATCTTCGACAGGCATGAATGCGCACATACACACTTGCACACAGCTGAGCCTGTAGGACAGCATGATAAATTGAGGCAGGTTCTGTGCTATTAATCTTGTGGCAAACCATGACTTTTCATTTGTTTCACATGATGAACAAGGCTTCCCCGTTTAGTTGGCCTAACCCATTAACATCTGCCGTCCACAGGTAATCTTTTTACATTTTGGCCCTTCACAACACCTGGGTCCTCTATAATCCTACTACAGTCTTAGTAGGATCTTCTCTTGTAATGCTTACCCAAGCCTTGCAGTCAAACCATGTTAGTGTGCTAATAATATCTGGATGAATTGTTTACATTTAGCTGAGATATGTATTTCTTGACTTACTCCATTATGAGATGCAGGCTTTGTTGACTTATCTGCTGCGTCTGAGGTATTCAATGCTGTTTGTAAAGCCTGGGGCACCATGCTAGTTGAAAACATCTATTCACTGCCCATGTGTACATATGAATTATCCACCCAGTTGGCTGTGGCTTTATATTTCTCTATTAAAAGAGTGCCTAATAACATTTAGGTGTGGGGCTTTCAGTTTTGTGTATTTATCATAGATTTGTATCCATGATACATCTAGTAATAAAACGAGATGTATGCAATGGTTTTAAACATTTACATATTATATAGAGTATATATATATATATATATATATATATATGCTCTGACCATTTGTTGAAGTTCTACAATGTGGCTAATTCGTTAGTTGCTTCAAGTAGTGACGCTCCTTGTGGCAGAGACAACACCATGATGATTTGAGCTTGGTAACTTTGACATTAAGATTTCGATTTTATTTTTATTGTATCAGTAATAACTTCAGTAGTTATCAAGTTTCACAGCTGTTTTGTCTTAATTACAATTTGGTAGTATCGCCACGTTAGGAGGACGAGACACCAGGAGCAGTCAGACCAAAAAGACTTTGCACCTACACGGACCAGGTCTGATACAGCTAACTTCAATGACAGCTGACCGGCACGCCTACAGACAGTACCAGAGACAATAACTAGCTTTCACCCAGGTGAGAGTGAAGAGTAATCTGAACAGACTACGTTTCAAAGTTGTCATCAAAGAAGAACCTACAGACATCCCTCCACGGAGGAAAGTCAGTGACAACACACGAGGGTGTGTCAAGCTCAACTTGTCGCAGCAGGAAAGCTGCCATCTCAACCCCACCACCAGGTGGGATCGTCGACAGCTTACAGAGAGGCCTGCCTTCCCAACCAGTTGTTTAGCAATCATCAGATCAGCTAAGAATAGCTGCATGAACACCACTTGCTGTTCACACATGTTGCTTTATTTATACATTTGTATACGGTTGAATCCCTTATCGTGCATTTTGATGTTTTATAAGGAAATCTCATGTGATGTTGTATAGTTTTCTCTGTGCTTTAGATATAGGGTATAATCATTATTATGCAACATTTACTCACCATATATCTACTTATTATGCATGCCATGTTAATCTATTTTGAGTGCTTTAATAAATATATTATTTTATAATAAGCAGTGGTTGTTATTGTTTATGTGTAACAGAAACTTGGGTCCCTATCATTGTAAAGAATTCATAAATTCAGATTTATAACTTTGATCACGAGCATATTACTTTATTAGTAATCATAAAGATGACTAACACCAAAATGGTGTTCCCCGGGATCGCATATAAACATAGTGGTGCTCCGAATTATTCCTACTGAAATATGAAGTATGAATTATGAAAGTTATTAAAGTTTCATAATTTCTCCAAATTTAATAAAACCCTAAATTAAGTGTAGATTCACTATACTGTCCTATAGTAGTTCTACAGATTACATATTGCATTTTTAATGTCTAAGACTTTTTAAAGGTAAGTTTTTCAGCCACAGTGCTAGAGGGGACATTTTTCATTATTTGTGATCATCAGTGTCATTTGACATTTTTCATTGTCAACAAACTAGAGGTCTCCCCTCCTTTCTGTTGTCGTGACTCTCAGTTATCCTCACCCTCCATCACATTGCCTTCTATACATCCATCAACATGCCAATCTTCATCCAGGAAGGCATTGAGCCTTCATTGCTACAAAATGGCTTTTATTAGATGCGGTGCCTTACAGGGAAGGGGAAGGGGGCATAATTAACATTTTCACAGCACTCACATCTCTGGAAGTCAAAAAGAGTTCCATTTGTTTAGTAATGAAATGAGGTCAAATTTAATGATGCTTTGCCAGAAAGCATAGGATTTAAAATGTACATATGTTTTACTCATATTTACACATTTTTATAGCTATACTGTATGTTTTGTAGATATTCACCTTTGGGGATCCTCTGTATTCATAGTTCCTTTTTAATAATAATGCAGGGGATGCTAGATTAATTCATATCTTACTAGACATTTGTTGTAAGACTACAAGTTACAGTAATTTATAGGTAATTCTCATATTATTAAATGTTCACCTTCGTGTTGTCTCTTATGTTGAGCTGAATCATCAGCAACTATACGGTACAACAAAATGGAGTAACCCCATATAATAGATACTGTACTACAGTTTCACAGACATGGATTAAGCCTAGTCCTAGACTAAGAAAATGTTTTAACGGAGATTAATGAATTTTTAGTTTAATCTTAGACTAAGCTTAATCCATGCCTGTGAAATCAGCCCATTGTGTGTACTTTATATTTAAGTACTTGCGTATGTGCATACTATGTTCGGACACAGCTCATACTGTATATTATGTTTTTCCCACAGCTGAGGTTGTATCCTATTAATAGACCGTACTTCTGTTTCAGTTTCCTTTAGAGGTTTAAAAGTCACTAATTTCATATACAAAGTGGAAGCAGTCATGAAATTCGATTTTTCATTAGCATATTGTTTCTGTTGACCTTTTGTAAGATCATCCTCCTTTCTGTAGTGACAGTAAACATCAGCTGGCTGTTGCCCTTTCAATTGTTCTTTTTTAATATGGAAATATGTAGACAATTCCACAGACCCTTCAGGTTTCTAACTTCAGTATATCTTGTGGTAATAATGATTTAAAAATATACATGTTGAACTTTTATTTTTGTATCTTAGTTTCTATTATCAATTGTTTTGTTCATTTGTGCTACATTTACCATAATACAAATAAGGATAAGATGAAGGGGTTTCCATCAGCACATTTATGATGGAATAACTGTTCTTCTGCGATGTGTCAGTTTGCATTGCAGTGATCTATGCTGCATGTTTGTCTTCGAACAATATTGAGCTATGGCCTATATTTATGTGTTCAGTGATCAGGAATTGTTAGATGATTAGTTCATATACTGTAGGACAAACACCACTATGATCCAAGACACAAGCTCTTTGTGGATTCCACAGGAATGTTGTCACATGCAGTATTTATCAGCATTAATTCACTGTAGCACGTATATTCCTATTGAAAAGCTTATTGGACATAATTAAGGAAAACCTTAGCCTACCCACTGACTAACATGCTCTGCCTTTCATGCAGGTACTATAGTTCAAGTTCAAGTTCAAATGTATTGTCATGTGAATTAATATACAATGAAATAATTGTGCTCTGTAGGATGTCACACTGCAATTCTTATAGAGGCATTAACCCATTATTTACTTTAATAGACTATACGACAAAGGAGAGGAGAAGTACATTACTGTAATGTTTTAATATCAAAGTACATACATAACATACAGTATGTCAACATAAACTAATAAACTAATAAACTAACAAAATACATTATTTTATAGGAGTCATTTTGGCTACACTATTTGAGTTCCAAAACAACAAGGCTAATTCCAAACACAAACCTGCACCTTTTGATGTTGTATACCTGAAGGCACTCTACAAATAAGGGTCTAGTATGGAAATGCCCACTGAATTAGAATGAGAAACTAAAAACTACTATCATTACTTAAAGCATGAGGCAAACTATATGTAAGAGCAACCCTTCATCCCTCTAACCATTACTCAGATCTGTGCCTTGAATTTAGCAGCTGATTTTGTGTCACAGAATGCTTTCTGGGACCTGAAGAGAAATGACTGGGAGGGTGTCACAACAAAGGGGAGAGTCCAAAAGGCACAGAAAAAAAACAGATAAAAAGGTGACATTATTATTATTATTGACATATTAAAGAATTGATAGATTACCATGTTTGAAAGTAAAAAACATAATGCATACCAAATATTTGGAAGTTAATATATTACAGTATACTGTATGGGTCACATATTTGCTTGGAAACCTTCATCTAAACCTTTATAGCATATGTTCTGTTTATGTGTTCGTTTTCCAAACAGTATTGGTGCTAATAGCAACAGATAATACTGGGAAAGTAGACTACATTTTTAAATTCAATTACAATTATTGGAATATATTTCTTTGCTATCTAAATTCTGCTATAGCTTTAGGGTTGCCTAGAAGATACTAGCACACTGAAATGGGGGTTGTCTGCAATAAAACCAGCTTATACTGTAGGCCTCTGTGGAGAGAGATATTGGTATTTTTATCAAGGCTATGTTTTTACTGCTTGGTCTAGTGGTTCAGCTACAGTATCTTTATAACAGTGAATCCTGTAGGGTAATAACATTAAACCAGAACATCTCTCATATATTGTAGTTGTCACAGCAGTATCCAGAGAGCACAAGGTAAGGGGCTACAGGTTTGAGAGAGGTTTGTAGTTTCACCACTGGCATCCACATATGTATTATTCAACAATGATGGAATGAATTGTGTATTAAGATGTCAAACAGCACCACCTCATATGGATGTGGTGGGACACATGGGAATGTTGAAGATAGAACAGTGATGAAGAAAGAAAGCAGTATGGCTCACTGCAATGGCACAGATACTTGTAACCTTCCTCACGACTGGAAAATGGCGGCTTTGATAAAGAAGTGTTTTAGGCTTGATTTAAAGATATTTGCAAAATCAAACATAACATGTATGGTTGCAAGTTGTATTCTGAACCAAACCCGATACAATTACAAAGTACATTTGTTTATACTGTATATAATAATGAAGACCAGTCTAAGGTGGGGTGTTATGAATTATACTTTATAACTTTACAGCAATTTCAGAAAGCTCAAACATGTTGTCCTCTGCCAAGGGGGCTAGGTTTAATGCTGTTGGCTGTGGCAGTTTATTATGGTGAGTGAAAACCAAAGCAGGATAATAGTGAAAAAACGCATACATAGAAAAACTGTTTTATGTATGTTTTGATTAAATTATATATTTTAGTCTTTTTATAGTCTATTTCTATACCTACTGTACTTACAACATTTGCAATTTGTAAAGTCTATGTTATTTACAGTTTAGATTCAAAATCATATACATTGGCACCCACCTGTTTGCAAGCAACAATGCTGCACTGCCAACTGCCAAACACCTTATGCAAGATTAATCACAATTTAATCACAGTCAACAGGCTGTGAAATGGAAGCGGTGAATAGGGGGTAATGGTTCTTTACACAAGATGTAGAAGAATGTATAAACATTAGAGCTCCAGTTTTCCTTGACTGTGTCAGCTTTTCCCTGTATTTCATATGCGACAGCATGCCTTTAACATTGATTCAGCCACAAATATCAGCAAAACTTTGACTAGATAGAACAGTGGACTGTATATGTTTGTTCTTAAGCAGATTTAAAGGAAATGCAGATACAAATGACTGTTATTTGTTACCTATTGCTATTCATGCCTAGTTGATAATCTAATTACTGTATACCTGTTTCAAATATGTAGTAGATTGCTGCTCTTTCATCAATAATAAGTGAGGTAGACACACAGAGGCTCAAAACAATTAACCTTGTTTATCTCTACCAAGTATGTCAATGATAGAATCTCTAAAGTATGTTAGGGGGGTTAAAAAAGGCACAATGAGTTTTAAAAGGTGCAATGAGTTGGACCCCATTACAGTCCTACATTGAGATACTTTATTTTTATTTTGCCTTTGTTCATTAATTTAGGTTTACTAATTTAATTCGTTCATTTATTTAATCATTACGTGTTATTCCTACTGTTACTCACAATAGTTTGGCTGTGTATACAGCCATTTTTGTCCCTTTTGTTGGTTTTGGAATTAATTTCTTTTGTTTGATCAGTATCAAACACAAACTACAGTATGACACATCTATACTTTTAGCCAACCTTGAACAAAATAGTAATATGTTGTTGATTTTACATCCATTATTAGTTACATTGTCGAGGCCGTCAAACAAATCCTGGGGATCATGTCCCCAGACCCCCTAGTAGCCTTAGCCCCCCTATCAAACTCTGACGTACTTACTGAGGCCTACAGAATATAACACAAGAATTTAAGTCAAGAATTTAACAGACATACGGTATAATGTTAGCAATAACTACAATAATAGTTGTTCATCTCTTGAAGTGGATTTTCTTCAAGAGACCATCTTATTACTTGGAGAATGGTGTCAGTAAAATGGTTGGAGAATCAATTCAACGCTGCACGTGTCCTGGGCTAAGCCTTGCCTATTTAACCAATCCTCTTTTAGCCATCATGTTCACATCCCCCCATTCCTCCCGACACTTTACTGTTTTCAAGCTGTACCCCTGTACTACATTTTGGGCTGTTATATCATGTGTTATCAGCAACTGCCATCAAATTGCCCTGGTTGAAAAGAAATATATTCAGCAGAAGCTTTCAATTCAGCAGGGAGCCTCCTTTGGTAATTTCTAGGTAACTGTATTTACTGTATGTTAAATCACTCATTGCATCATCTCTTCTCACACACTTTCACCTGATCTCTGAAAATCAACCGTAATTCCTTCATTAATCTTCCCATATTTCCCATATCTGCTTATTCTGTTTGTCTCCTCTCACACGTTTGTGCTATAGCTCATCCTCAGGTTGAGAGAGGCCCAGGACCAGAGCTAGCATGCTCCCCTGTTGCCTCCTAATTGGTGATCAAGATGTGTGCTTGAAGGACACAGAGCAGTGCCTGGCCCATCTCCAGTCCCTCATCAGATTCACTGGGCCACAGTCACATCTGCGTAACCATGGCGACACTCATAAGGTGACTCATGACTATTCATCAATGGCACTGCCTGATTGGACGGCCCCGGAGAGCTTTGCACTACATAGTCATTATTGTGGCTTGTGTTCCCGCTTTGCTTCAATATGCCCCTCAGGATGCTGGGAAGTATCTTGTTTGTTCTTGCCCCCCCCCGTCACCCACATCTCATCCTAACCTTCTTATAATTACCTGTGCTTTATTCCCACCCGTTCCCCCTCCTTGATTTCCTTTAACACTTGTTATTTTCTTCTAGCAACTGCCTTTTGTCTTATCTCCTTTCTTGTCTTAACCAATGACATCATCAATTACCCACTTGTTGGCCATTTGTCTCATTACAGTAGCCCACTGTGGTTTAGCTCCATACCTATCTGCTGCCTTTACATTCCATTTCTCTCCAACAACAACCAATAAAATGTATCACGTTGTGGTGTATGTGACCTCAAATTCAGTCCACAGCTTTTCCAATCTGTAGGAGAAGAAGGTGAGCCAATTTGAAAGGCTTAAATATTTTGTCTGCCTTTGAGGTTGAACTCTAAGTCTACTGAAAGTATTATTCAAATTCTTATTCATACTCAAGGACAAAAGCTAAATATTATCTCCTCGCTTCTATTCCAGTTCCAATTTTACATTACAAAGTGACCTCTGTGCAGTCTCCAGCCCTTTGTTTGTGTTTCCGTTGACTGGCCTGTTAAATACTGAGGCACCAGCATTACCTGGCTAGCTGTTTAGGTTAGTGCCATATCGGAAGAATGGCTATGTAGATGATGGCACCCATTTACATGAATATGTACATGCACACACACGCACACGCACACACACACACACGCACACGCACACACACACACACACACACACGACAAGAGCAGATCTTATCACCTCTCTATTGCACTTCTCTTTCGAGCTTCAGTCCCTTTGAGACCTGCACCTTTCAGCCTAACTGAAGCACCTCAGATTGAGAAAACTTAATAAGGAAAGAGCTTGAGATCATAGAAAAGGTGCTCCAATTATATGCTACATTTGGTTTTACAATAAAAAGTGTTATAAAAAGATATGCCTAGAGCTAATGCAAAGACTTAATATGAAAATAGATAATAATGTTCTGTACCATTTAAAAAGCATAACTATAGATATTAATTGTACCCTTTAATGAAAGTATCATTGGGTAAACACAGCTAATAAAGGGTACGTTTGATAGGTGTTGTGATTGGCAAGCAGTGACACTGTTATTGACTAATTGTCAATCCTTTTTTATTGGCACACCAAACATTCATTATTACATTTATTAGCAGCAGCTGTGTTTGCCTTGCTCTTATATGACTATGAAAAGGGTCCACGTTATAAGCATAAAGATAAAGCTGTCTATGGACAAAGTCAACACCAATCAACAATTGGGAAGGTACAGGCGTTCTGTACACTGAGTAATTGAAGTTGCCATTCACTTACACTGTCTCGCTGGCTGTTGTCCCCGGACCGATCATGGTTTTGCATGGTGCGTGCCACCTCGGGAGGCAGATGGGCTTCACACAAGGTAAACCAGACACAGAGCTGGGCCAAAAAAAGGAAAGGGTTTTAGCTGTTAGCCTACAACTACATCTTCTAATTTCTTGCATAAAAAGTATTCTCAAATACCTTTGGAGGTTGTTTTAAATGTGTAATTTATGTAAGCTGTGGCGATAGTTTCACTAGTACACTAATTTATAAAAACAAACAAAAACCAAAATAAATAGAAACCATAGCGTAAATCTCTGCAACTTTATACAGTGTTGATTAGAGTTATCTTTCACACCAGGTAGCTAACACTGACTTACAATGAACTAAGGTGTTTGAGCTCTTATTTTGTGTGTGTGTGTGTGTGTGTTTTGCTGGATAAGAAGCCACACCATCATGCTGTGACCTATTAGAATGCATTATGGTGTACTCAGGAAAGGTCAGTGAATTATCAGCTAGTTATACAACCTTGTGCTGTTTATCTGGCCTAATAACTCATAGCTACCCACTTGCAGTCCCTCCCCTTTTCTTCCCACACAATACATCCAAGGTTATATCATCCAAGTTAACAGAACTATAATCACACTGAGATCTGTTTTGGCAGAACCGCAAATAGACACTATCAGGGCCTCACTGTTAAGGTATTCCTGTCACATCAGAGTGTGTTCTGGCTGTTAGAAACCTGCGATGAGTATCGTGAAAGTAAGCAGATGGTTTTGTTGATCCTTTTCATCTGATAATTGCTTTATAGTCCACAGCCTTTTCTGTATTTACTGCATGTCACTCATTCATGTTGGGAGGGAGAAATATTAATATTGAGATTCATCCTTAAGCCTGCGCATCTCTTCTAATGAGCTCATACAAAACAAAATATAGGCCCGTACAAGCAAGCCCACTGCCATATACTATTACATTCTACAGGTTCAGTACAAGGTGACCTTCACAAACAGTGACAAAAAACAATCTCTATGGTTAGATTCTCCAGAGCATCAAATTAGTAACACATTATTCTCAATACCAGTCCTGTGCTCAGTTCCCATTCTACTAAATATATGTGGACTGACAGGATAGTCTTGCAACTACTGTAGCACAGATAGAGAAACAACTGGACAATCTCCATGGACTGATCGATGGAAGAGTGGCGAGACTAAGGGGTACAATACATTGGGAATGGGAATGGTACTAGCTGGGATCCTGTCCTTTGTCATACTTTATACACAAGCACAAAGATTATGTGCATTATGTATACTATCTAATGCACAATAAATCACCTCCTTATACCACCGCCTGTATTTATCTAGAAATATTGTACTTCCTTTAGGCATAGGAGTAAAGGGCTTTCTTCTGCTTTTGTAGCCTGAGAAACATCTCATGCTTCCAACAGGATTTATGAGCACTCAAGAGTGGTCTGACCTGTTAATATAGTTCTCTGGTGCTACCCCATTCCCAGCAGAGCCAGTATAGCCTGGTTCCAGACTGGTGTGTTTCTGTTATGTCACTATCACATTGCAGCCAATTCTTTAACAGCCAATAATTTATACAGCCATCAATGAAACCGCAATGATTATACATTTTTTAATTAATTTCCCCATCACTCAACATGAAGTCGTTCTAAAACTAAATGCATTCATGAAAATAACTGGTTTTATTCTAGTTGTTGTCATAGACGGTTTGCATAAAGTACTGCATATTACTCTCTCAAGCAAAAATGAGGACACTTAAATGAATCAACGCGTGGTTCATTATGTTACATTATGCTTGACGTTGTAACAATATTGGCTTGAATCAACTCATGATTCAGCGGTAGGCATTTATTTATATTTTGCTACTGTATATTGTGTGAAAAATAAACTATATATTACTTACAGAAAGTAAGTAAGTAACTAAGCTACTCTTGCCTCTGTGTTTTTAAATAATGCTCTATTCAAAATGAGGGTGACAGGAAAATACAACGAAGGTGATAGGAAAATACAATAGCCTATGCAAATTAGATTGACCATTTTGATGTCATTCATTCAACTACAAGTCCTATTCCTTACTGAAAGTGAAAATAAGAAGCTGAATCTTTTCTACCCTTAGCAAAGGAATATTTTAAATCCTAGACAAACTTTCAGCACAACTCCAATATAATGTTGGAGAAATACAGACCCAGAAAACTAGTAATACACCCACACCTCCGCCACTTCCTAAAGGTATATTGGATTATATATTTCAAAGTAAAATCAAGTGAATGAAAAGTTGAGTTACATCATGCTATTTACCAAGATAACTTCACTTTTAACAGATTAATTTTGCAATACATCATTACGATAGTATGTGCGTAATGATGGAATGACTAATGAAGTCTGTATGTTCCAGTGAACAACTTGCATTTCTCTCAAATATTCACATTAAAATTGCATGAATGATGCATGAAATCTAAGTCCAGACTCTTGTGGTTTTGAACATAAAATTAACAGGCTAGTCCATTATAAAAAAACACCTACACTTGTCGTATTAGTGCACTTCTCTGATTACACTGCGGTTTAAAAATAATACACCTATACTATATATATATATATATATATATATATATATATATATAGGGACCTAGGACTTCTCCAATATTATTGAAAGACTCCTTCAGCTCATAAAAAATAGTCAAATCAATTTATTTATAAAGCACATTTAAAAACAACCTATGCTGACCAAATTGCTGTACAAAATAACGTAATTAACAATGAACTGAAATCAATAAAATAAAATAACAACAAAATACAATATACAAAATTACACAAACGACAGTTTAAGCTCGCAGTGTCCCTGAACTGACTCGAACACTAAATAATACATATTTGTTTTTAGATGAGAGTCACGAGACTTAAATATCTTGGTGGTGGGGGCTGATCTGATTACCATGCGAAGATTATTAGAGTCTTGGGGCTGGATACACATTAGGGACACTGCTTGACTGGAAATCCCATTATGGTTCAAACCAGTGTTACAAAAACATTATAGACAAAGATAGTACCTTGCATTACATCACCACCACAACCCCAGATTGTGTGTGCACTAAAGTGCATTGGCTTTGGGGGTGGTTTGATGCCAGAATTAAACCTAAAGCGTGCGGCAAAGGAACAGAAGACGAGCATTCATTTCCATGAAGGCCCATGTCAGTAAATGAGCTTTTACTCCAGCCGCACTACATGCAGAGAAGTTTCTTTTTTGTTCTCTGCATGCTGTGAAACATACAGTACTGTACCTTTCGGAAAATGCAACATTGGTTCCAAGCCCATCATGATTCCGGTGTAGTCACGTGTTCCGCTGCCGTCGTTGGATGTGTAAACCCGGTGTCATCCCCTCAGGGGGATCTATGTGTTCCCTAAGCTCTGTGTGCTCTCAGCTCTACACTGTGCCCCTCAGTTGTATGGACACTCGGGTCTTTGTGCCCTCAGATTGCTATTGCCCCTGTTCGTGGTTCTTCCATGTGCATCAGTATGTTGCATCAGTGCTATGGTCCGTTAGTTGTTTGTGCCCTCAGTTCTATGGTGTGTTAGTTGTTTGTGCCCTAGGCTCTATCCAAAACTAAAGGTACTGTTGTGACTGCATACTGTAGTAATAACATACACATTTAAAATGCATTTCAGACCCAGTGCCCCCCCACTTAAAGTCAATCTAAATCCGTACGTACAATCTATAACAATGCCTGCTCACTTTATATTTCAAAGCATAGGACAAAGCATACTGAAGGACAGGACTCCCTCCCACTTGTAAAATGGAACACACAATAGCCTATCTGTGACACAAATGTATTGTTAGATCAGCAGCATTTTTCATTAGTACTCTATGGTATGGGCTGTGTTCGTCCCTGTGCGTGATTGTTGCCACTTCTCATTTGGAAATATGGGTGTTACTAAAGCGTTGACGTGAGCCCACATTGCAGCAGCAGGGGGTAGATTTGTGAGGACTGCTAGCAGCGATTGTGAGAGGAGATATTAGACCCGCAGAGCTCAACCAGAAGAGCGCCAGACGAGAAAGCTTCAGCTGCAGATGCCATTTTTCTGGCTGTCCCTTTTGATACATCCTCTGTTGGCTTTTTCAATTAACTTCCTGCCATCCTTATGAGAGCGATGACGGTGTATCCCGTGTGATCACATTAGGCGGGTGGGCAAAAATGAGCTGAGCTGTGGCTGCGTCTCCACAAAGCACTAGAAGGCCTTGGCGTCTGTAATGTGCTACAGAACTCAGTCACTCTTTAAACTGATTCTCTTCTTATGTGGTTCGGCTGCTTCATAAAATAGAGTTTTATTGTAACAATTCAATCAGCGGAGATGAGCAGGCTGGAAATAACTTTGCTTTCTGTTTATGAATTATCTGTCGTCTTTGATGTCTGTGCAGGCAGGCAAATATTGGTCATATCAATCATGCCCGTCAAACTGACTTGGAATAGTATAGCTATTAGGCTACTACAGTATAGCTTATCGCAAGACTTTTGCAACCATTCATATGCTAAGATGAAAGCTACATATCATTGATATTAATGCATCAAAAGATTGTAAAGCTAATCTATAGCTAAACTTCATTTATATCATTTTTCGGACAAATCCAAATATATTAAAAGCGATAATAATTTGGTTAGTATTAAAGCTCAGGTAGGTGTTAGATGTCTTGCTCAATGATCCTTTATGGCAGGCATGTTGGGGTTTGAGCCCACAACCTTTCAGCTGGGAACAGGCCAGTCTTGCCTCTAAGCTATCCTTCTTGTGTAATGAAAAAATAATAAAAAATACATTCATGTCATAATTGCTTCAGGGTAGCAATGCCACTTTCACCAGTCCCATTTCTCTGCCCCTGACTGAAGTGGATTTCTTTCCATCGCACAGAGTTCCTTCATTCCGTTCTCTAAACAACTAGACAGTACAGAGCAAAGCGTTGCACAATTAATTTACACAACTCATTAATTGTGTAACGCTTTGACGTAATTGTATTTAACATTGATTGCAGCCTTTTTATTTATATATATATTTCATCTGGAAAAAGAACAATGAATAGAGAAAAGGCAATTTGTGCCTCAGCCCTGTTCTTCAGACTGCAGCAGTAGTGGCCTGTCATAACAGAAGCATAACAGTGGCTCCTCCAAGTGGTGCCACACCAGAAAGAGAGCGCATGCACGCAATAACGTGGCATGGGCATTTCATGCCACGCTCCACTCCGCTTGCCCATTGCCAGACAGAATGTGAGTGAGCAGCGGCAACAAATCATCGCCGCCTCGAAAGTATCATTAGGCTATTTTTCCAGTTGCTGTTGTTTATTGCGGCAATGTGCCGAAGCAATAGAAGAGCGGTAGTTTGGATCAGATGGGCTGACTGTCCTGTCCTTCTCACAAGAGCCGTCACAGCAATTCCTCTGTCTATAAATCACACAAACCACATAAACCATAAAGGAAATGTGTCACTCAGTGGTGTCACATGCACATACAGGGTCTGTAAATGCATACACACAACGCTGGTCCACAGCAAGTTGACATACAAAAAAGCCCCAGTAACATTTATCTTAAACGGAAATTATTTCATACCTCCAGACTTGTGATTAAGTATCTCTTATATTGTCTTGCAGGCTCATGTGTGAGTCACACATTTTGTTGTTTGGTTTGAGATTGGGGTCAGGAGATGTATGTTTAGTTCCAGTAATACATGGTGCGGGCAACACTTTGATATTTAACAGCCCACACCAGCTGGATCTCCAACGGGTACATTTCAGCACCAGAGCCAGCTCATTTACTTCACTGCTGGACATTGAAAATGTCACATAACTTTTCTCTATTTCTCACAGGCAGGGGATCTTAACAGTGGACTCCTTAAAATGTCATCCAATGTTAAATTGGCTATGCACACAATTCTTGGTAACACACCCTTATCTGATTTCTATGAACATAGTGATTCAATATTAATAAGGAAGGTTCCTGCCTATTACACACATCTGCTGTTGAATTCATGATGCCTGCTGATTGGATCTGATAAAATAAAGGCCATATATGTATTTATGTAGTTTAAAACTGTTATATATGACTTTCTGCCACTAGATATCACATTAAGCACACCAGCAACTCAAATGCTCAACTCAAAAACAAATGCTCTATGGGCCACATGCAGTAGTAACATGTATACAAAGGCAGATGGCTGGCTATGAAAACAAAGAACAGAGAGAGGACTGAGAGGATCTCAATCCTCAGGAAGCAATTATTTCACTATATCTTTACATATAAAATAGTCGTTTCCTTCTATATGTATGTTTAGAATAGTGTATATAGACCTTTATTACAGACTGAAGACAAAACTGAATAGGTTGGGTTTTTAATTACCCTTGTTACTTTCATAACATTAATATAAGCAAGGCAAGCTATCACTATGATTCTTCTCTCCTATGCCTCATTTGGGAGCTGACTATTCATACCATGGATCTATCATAAGATATTGAGCCTGTAATATTGCCTGGGGTCAGTATTATTGTTATTGATGAATGAAATTATAATAAATATGGTATACGGGTTATTACATCCAAGAGGAATTTTTATTTATTTATTAATTAGATCAGTTATGGCCTCGAGGAAATTAAAATACAAATGTATAACATTGTACTGTCATTGGTTGTGGTGAGATCAGGAAACATGGAAAGTCATAAAGTGATACTGAAGTCACGGAAGAATGTTTGATATTTTCCAAACAATAAATTATTATCTGATCCATCAAAATTCTGAACATTATGTTACCATTGCCATGGCATTGAATAGTTCAAAATAATTCAGGTTAAATTTCCATTATTCCATTATTACTGGTTTATGCGTTTGTCCTTGTTGAGAGCTGGTCGCGAATTTAGTGTCATTCTGTGTTTGATGTACAGTATGTCTGTGTAATAAAATGTGCCATGTCCTACCCTGAACGTCCAGTAGATGTCCCTATAAAGCTACAATAAGCTTTGTGAGTAAGCCTCTAGCGCTGGCACAGGACACAGGTTTATTCTAAAACCACTTCACACCACAAAAGCAAATACGACGTATTCCATAACATATTCAACAAAAACAGAAACATAATAAAACAATTTGTGCAGATGTGCATGCGTGTGTTACAAGTCTGTTTTCCTCATATTCTCCATTTGTTTCTCTCCTCTTCCCATTATGGGCCACTAAAGCCTAGTGACACAGTGCTGACCCAAGGTGGTAGTAAGCCCCAAAGAGGTCAAATGAGGTAGAATGGGGTAGAATGAGCAGCAAGCATCTCTAACATGACAATATAGAGTAATGGCTAAATGCACCATTGCTGCTCAATGCTAAGGCAGTGGTTTATTTCCCTTTAATATGCCATCTTATTAGCACATGTACTGTATGTATGACATTTCAATTGGTCAGTCAGTATGTCTTAAAAAGTCAGTAAATAATCGTGTCATTACATTACATTACGCTATTTCAGCCAAATTGTAAAATTAGGAGGCCATCTTCTGTCCTGTCATTTTGTACGTTGTTGGGCCAATGAAGGTTAGTAGTAATTCTGAGTAATTTATGAATTCATATTGTAAAACTCACACACACATTTGTTTTGGTCTGAGATACTGCTAAGCTTAGTGTGACATAGTGGCAGGTCATATACTGTAGATCACTTTAAAGAAGTAGTATAGTGTAGCAATTTGCTGAGATTATGAGATGATGTATTAGTTTAGCCCAAGCATACCAGCAGCAAGGCAGACACATGAGACCCAATAGTGCCCCTTTGAGCCAGCAACGGCTATAATGCAACGATGTTACAACGAGCTACAAAATCGTGGCCACTGGGTGTGTGAGTGTACGGACCTCAAAGTCAAGTGTGCAGATAGATGGTATACTTGGGGGCACCAGAGTTTGCATACATACTGGAAATACATACTGTGGTTAGACCCCTGTACACACACGCACGCACACGCACGCACACACACACACACACACACACACACACTGTAGTCAGGATCAAACTATCAACTACATTGTTTAAATATGCTAAATGCCTAGACAAATGGTTGATGCTGGGTGAAGATATTGTTCATGGAAATTACAAAATACATTCCTTGTTCTTTTCTATTTTGTTAGTGGCATGGCACCCTCCCCGGGGATGTTCTATAAAGAAAGACACCGTGGTTGAGGTAAACAGAAGAGACAGACCAATCAACTGAGGAAGGAGCTGCCAAAACTGCTGATGAGGTGATTTCCTGTGTCTGATGCCTTTTCAAATGATGTTGAAATGAATACATAAACCTTCGCTGGAGATTTCACGGCATAATTTCAAAGAATATAACAATTACAGAGAATTAAACTAGTCAGAATACCATGTAGTACTTTATCCATAAATCTCACAATGCAGTACCAGTATTAGCTAATAAGTTTGTGGTGGAGTGAAAAAAATGTAAAACTACACAAGATAGCCAATGTCTTATTGGTAAGTCAAAGTTCCAGAGCATGTAGACCCAAACAAATTTACAATGAACATTAGGCTAGATTAACTTTTACTCAGCTTCTTATACACAGTTCACAAAAGGTTTTATTTATGCACTGTGTTTTTGCAAGTACAACTACAATCTTCACTTTGTGTTTGTGAGGGTTTGGTGGTCAAAAACTAAAGATGGTATAATTCATATACTGTACAGTGAATAACTAAAGATGGATTTCTTGTCGTACTTCACATGTTTATCTGTTATTTTTCATGCAACTTATTACACCTGAGCAGGACTGATGCATGAGCCACAACCAAATCCTTTCTGCATCAAAGTGTTATGAGATATGAATTTAGTGTATTTCCGCCCAGGGCTTCTCAGACAACTTCTGTATGTTTATATGGAATTAGACAAACAAACACAATGACAGCTATAATGTGACACTTACAAAGAGAGAGAGAGAGAGAGAGAGAGAGAGAGAGAGAGCAATGTTTGCTGTAATTTTTATTTGGCCCAGTTCAGTGGCTGAAACCAAAATGTCGTTTTTCCGTCCAGCGCCCACATTGTTTAATTAGCAAATGTGCCCATTTGAGTGACCATGGGTCTGTTGGTGTGAACATGAGGTGTGGTCTGACCCATTGTTGGCGCATTGCTATCTTGAGGCAGTGAAAAATGATTGCGCGATTGACCAACAAAAAGTCAATGGTGTGGCTTATCATCAAGATAGTAGTGCCTTTGGCAGGTCCACAATGTGTGTACACTCTGCTTGTCACACATACAAGGAAAACCCAGAAGAGCACAAACATGCAAATGATTGCAACATTGAAAGAATACCATTACTAGTGTGCAGCCTATACATCAACATATTTTAGGGTGGAATCCTGCTTTTGCTATAGATGGTCTGATTGAGCCCTTTCACTTCATGAACAAGCAGACAAGTTGTTTCCTCTGCAGAAGCATTCTGTCTTTACAATCCCGCTGGTATAATTGCAATCTGCCAAGGTGAAAGCACGCCTGGATTTTCAAAGTGAATGGGAGATGACAATCTGACTGGTTTATTTTATGTTACTCCCAAAACACACCCATGAATTAAGAAGAGAGCACTGTACGTACAACCCTTTTGAACCTTGTATCCGCTGTTAAACTAGCAAAGTGGATTTGGACACGCCCTAAATGCAGATGGTGCCTTGCACCATTTGCTTAGATTGTTAAAACAGTGTCAGCCACTACTCAAAATAGAGGGGAACATGCACTCTCAAGAGTTTTAAACCAAAACAAACATTTTGTAATGGTTTTAACCACAAAGGACATTCTAGACATAATTTGATGAGTGTCCCTTTAATGACAAGGTGATAGAGTTGATATCCCATATCCACAGACTGTAGGGAAAATATGCTATTATAAATATCTTTACCTTAATTTATTTGAGGCCAAATCAGTCTTGTCAAGTACACGTTATTTAAACTCATGGCTAGCTAAGGCAGTTGACAAATAATATACTGTAATAATGTAAAGATGTTTCCAATTATTTTATGAGAGAAGACAAATGCAGCCAATACACTCTGGCAATCATTGATTTACTCTGCTACAGAGAAAAAATACACATAACCCATATACCAACCATGAAGTTTAGTGAGCACACCCTGGCTGTCTGAGGCATTAGCAAATTCCTCATCATTACGTGCTCAGCCAATGTATTGCCAGTAGCTATTTGTTCAGAGCAAGCCAAAGTGATACTGTATGCTACACTACAGCTCTGTGATGTGTCTCTACAATATCAAACCTTGATTTCAGCAAACGTAATATCATATATTTTTTTGTGTTATTTTATGTCCATACATTGTGGCCATAATGATCTAGTGCTGCTGCAATACTCATATTGTGTTGATGTGTTTGAAACACTGTAACAGGGGTGTCACTTTTTAACCTCCTTGGGAAAACAAGTGTCTCAAATGTTTTCAAGTGCAACATTAACCCAGTTTGAACACACAACGACAACAGTTGTTTATGGAAATGTTCCTACAGTTAAGAAAAACAAAGCGTTTACTGTTTTTGTTAAACAAAGTGCAGGACTATGCTGGATAGGGCGGAAATTACAGAGAGAAATGACCAGCACATACCGCCAGTCTCAGGAGACAAGAAAGACCCCCCACCCATCCAGGGCAGTTCCATATTCCACATCTGTCTCATAGTGGAGATGGGGGAAAAAATAAAGCATTTAAATGCTATGATCTAATTCAAGGCCTTCAAAGGTTTCAAATATCAAATTGTTGAAATGTCCTTGTCAAGAGTTGTCAAGGCCTTGTGCTTTGGTTCACTTCCAGTGAGAAAACCCTAACACAGCGGTTCTCAAAGCGGCCAAATGGACCGCCCTGGGGGTCACAGGGTGCATCTGGTTGGATTTCAAAATGTCAAAATAATCTTTATCTCGTTTTATTAATATTAACAAAGTTATACACGTAGCCCCTTCCCCGGTCATTATGGACTAGTTAAGACGTTTGAACAACTTCTTTGTGGGGGTCATAGGTCAAATATTTGACAACTGCTGCCCTACCAGCCCAACAGAACCTTCTACTAGGCCTACTGCTGTTACCACAAAATGTTCTATTATGTCATGCACACTCTTACAATTAATTAGTGGAGCTAGAGGAGACAATGACAGGAAAGGGAAGCATAGACCACTTCTGCACCCCAGCTGTTTCTCTCTCCCTTTCTCTCTCTCTCTCTCTGTGTCCCTTGGAGGTCATTCTTCCTGCATAGTTTTACAAGCGCCCCACCTCACCAATCATCACACACAGATTCTGCTGCAGATAGAGGCAGAGAACAGAGATCAGGTCATAATCAGCATTGTCAACTTGTAGGTACACCTACACATGGCATCGATTAAAGACCACACTGCCCTCAGTTTGTTTATGGTGTGTTGGTGCGATTGTGAGGAGTTTTTGGCCCTCGATACACCATCCAGCAGTATTAAAGGTTAGTGTTTATTAGCGTTTTTATATATGGAAGACAGAGAGGGAGAAGGTGAGAGAGAGGGAGAGACATTCCCGTCTCTTGCATCTGTTTGTTTATACTGTGCTCATTGTGCTGTGAATATGTCTGTTCAGCTCATTATGTGTTATGGGATGGTCTCAGGGCTGTGCTACAGTGTGCGAAGAACAAAAACGCTACGGTAACAGGTTCAAAGGTTACACATGTTCATTAATTTACTATCAAACAGAATGTTCCTCTTCAGATTTTATGACGTCAATGTTGCTGAACATCTGGAGCGACGGAATATGTTCTATGTAGGCAACAAGCTGTATCTCATGCCAAGGACATGTTCCAGTCACATTTGTTTAAGTTGAGGTTGGTAGTAACATCAAGTTAAAACAGATGTTTATAGCCTAGCAGTCATTTGCGGTATTTGCTAGTACGTATAGCCCAGGGAATGTTACTGAAAGCTTGATAGGCCAGAAATGTCTGGAAATGACCGTTGCAATCTCTTTAAATCACGTTTTCATTGACAGGAAGTGCCTTGAGACATTTTATGTCCTGAAATTTATGGGAAAGTGGGACTGTAATAAACAAATTCTTAAAGAGCCCTGATGTGTGTATGTTTCTGTGTGTGCGTGTGCGTGTATGTGTGTGTGTGTGTGAGCATACTTTGTTGTTTGTTGTTGTTGTGTTTTGGGTTGCCTCAGACAGAAAAACAAAGCCTATGCTGCAGTAATGAAAATGCTTTGAAAAGCAAATTATAACATTTTCCATCAACATGCTGCCATAAAATGCTATGAATGGCTCAGGGAAACTTCTGACATTACAACACTGTACACAGTTGCCTTGAACCGCTCCATTACATCTTTCTTCATCTCTGACCATATTCACAGCAACAACTCAGTACAACTCCAGTTTGAGAGTATGAGACTGCAATTACAATTAGGTCATTTAATGGACATTTATATCCAAAACAAGTAGTAGTATTAAGGAGGGAATAGGGGTTAGGGATGTTGCTCACAGATGCCCACAGATAGACTGGGCATGTCAGGGATAAAACCCAAAACCTTTCGACCAGCCTGACTACTAGATTATCCTAGTTTAATGTAGTTATCTGTTCTTGTTAAGTGAAGTTAAATGAGGTCACACACACACACCTTGCAGAGACACAACAGAAGAAAAGCAAATGGTATTGTCCTCGCACAGTACATTCAACTGGCTCAACAGAAACCAGATCCAAATGCAGTACTCTCTCCTTCTATTCACTCACAGACAGGCAAACAAGCTCAGTCAGAGTGGAAACACTACGCAACCATGGGATCCCAATGCCTATCTGTAAGCAAAGATGTTTCATCTGCCCCTTAGCTAATGTTACTGACAGGTGTTGACTGAAACATTGCTACAATGTCATATTGTTATGTGTGTTACAGTATGTTGTGTTGTTGAGCTAGCAATGGCTCATTATTATTTAGCCAAGTGTGACTGAGCTGTGTTTAACTGCAGGCCTGTACGTCACCATGTACTGTATATGACCCGTCAAACGCAGCAGCTGATAGCAGCTGGAGTGTCTGCACCACTGTTCCTGATTAGAGACAGGCTAGGCTAATGGCCGGGGCCTGTTTCTCAGGTGAGACAATGGACATAGTGTTCTGGTTCCATTAATCATTGTGGGGAGTGGAGAGCTGACTGGCTGCCTGGCAGGGGACATTTGCATGGTAGAGGTCAGGTTGACAACACTAGACTTCCTGTGTTCCATGCTCACCATGATGGACATCTAATAGCAGCAAGCAGGTAGATAAAAAAAAATAAACAATCCAACCCTGAGCTGAAATGATCTGACGGACATAGTCTACCTGCACTAGGTTTGTGAAACACTGTTTGCCGACCTACTTGCAATAGGTTGCAATGGTGCAAATGTATTAAGTGGCTTCATAGTGCGCTCATGTTATTATGTCCAAATTCAAACATACTGTGTTTACATTTATTTGATCAATTATATGTAATCCCACTTTTTAAAATGCCATTTATGTGTTCATACCAATGTTTGCATATCCATGGGAAAGCAGATTTTATGTATCATGAATGGAATGCAACATTACCCAGGCACTCATGTTTCACTTATTACTACCTGAGCAAGCACTCATGTAACAAAATGCCTTAGTGGACAAGACTGACTATGGAAATCACTTTGATAACACTGGCTATGGAAATTAAGGAGTATTTATTTAACTGTGCTGCATCAACAATTACTCTTATAAAAGGACCAATGACTGCACTAGGCTTAGTTTTATAAGGGACAGTCTGACATGCAGACAACCTTTTATAGGAAAACATGCAGGTATACTGAAAAGAGACACAAGCCACTTTCTGTCTCATTTTCCATGTATACAGGAAATAAAAACAGTCAAGATGAGCTATTATAAAATATAAAGATCACAGAGTTAATCTTGTCCTGTACAAGTCAAGCTAAAAGTGATATGATATTATGTTTTCAATTAACAGACAATTTTATACATTACATACATTACAAGTACATTAACAAGTGTTATTATTATTTATTTTTATTATTATTATTATTATTACTACTACTACTACTATTATGATCATTATTATATTTGCATCTGTCTCACTATCTTCCTCAAAACCCCACTTGATAAGTTTGTGACCTTGTCAACAACATCCTAATTAAGCCTGTATTAGTGATGCTCAGACAGGTGATCAAAGTCAACACCTCCAACTGCCCCAAACAATGGCTGTGTCATGCCTTGTTCCCTATGATCCAATGTGTGACTGCAGCACAATTTGGAGCATCAACTATTTATAGCATGCCTGCCACCGCCGGTACACCAGCAGCCCGCAGACTGAAAGTCACACCGGGAGGGTTTTGGAAAGGGGAGTCCTTCAGCTGCTCTGTCAATGCAAAGCATTGCAGTGACAAGTTTGCTGATAAGGTTGGTCACTGTGAAGTCGCACTGCACCGTTCCTTCGGCTACTGCACCTGGCTGCTTCCTTAGCCCTCATACACACGCACACACACACGCGTGCACACGTGTGCAATGGGGGGTAAACACACACATGCGCACGCACACACACACGCGCGCACACACATACTGTATACACACAGTAGACACGTGCTGCACACGCATGTAAACATACCACTTCAACATGAGCGCAAATGTGCCTAGGAGAAGCTTCAGGTTGCTTTATGTACTCATTGTAAATCATATTACAGTGATGTGCACCAATGCCACTTCCCACTGTGCGCCTAGGTCTACGAAGAAGAACAAGAATAATGTCCTGTAACAACAACAACATATTTTCACTGAAATATAAAGTCAGATAAAATAACATACCTTTTTCCTTCGGTCAAAGATTAAGCTATCTGGCACTCACTGCCACTGCCTGAATTGTGTGTGTGTGTGTGTGTGTGCTCTGGTCTTCCTCAAATAGTCACGCTGAGAGGAAAAAAACACAAACAAAAACAAACAAAAGTATCCGGTGTGTGTCTCTAACAAGAGCAAGTCCTCTGCTGATCACTGATGCTCTATGGAGAAGAGACGGGACTCGTGCCGAACGCTCACAGCCTCACAGCCAATCTTTTAGGAGAGCTTCCTGTCCCTCGGCCAATCACATGTCTCTCACACTCCAGCCTCCACCATGCCCTCCCACCAAAAGTTCCCATGGTTGTGGCCAGAGCTTGGGGAAGAGAGAGAAGGACAGGAGGTGAGAGGAGTGGTGGAGAGAGAAAAAAGGAGAGGAGAGGAGGGGAAAAGGGAAGGGGGAGAGGAGAGGAGAAAACAGAGGAATTGTAGTACACTACAATGTAGTTTCAAGTGGGAAGCAGAGGGACTGGGGGTTGTAACAGATAATATTTACAATATAAGGATATAAGAATAGAACAGTTGTGGAAATATCTCCAGCAGACAAGAATAATGCACTAGAGGAAGGGGGAGGAGGAGGATTTCTGGAGCAGCTCTGTTGTGTAATATGTTCAAGAGTCCCAAATGTCCATTAGCCTAAGGCCAAACAAGGCTTTTGCAGTTCACATTTTTACAATTTATGTGTCATGTGGAAATGTAGGAATCTTTCAGTATGGATGTTATTTAGCGGTTATGCTTTTAGATAGTGACTATAGATACTTATTTTGAGTAACTTTCAACTCAAGATTGTGTGAATATCCAGTACTGTGCATTTTCCTTCTACCTCAAAACATTTTCACATGAAAGTTAATATAATTCAAAAAGATAAGAAAAAAGACCCAAAAGTCAAATGTATCTGTTTGAGGAGTTAAAGGGGAAGGGGATGGGGGGGTTCTACTCAAATGTATTCACTGAGATGGTCTCATCCTTGTTTATAGCTTTTATAAGGTTTTATTTAACTTAAGCCATACATCCATAATCCATTGTTTTCTAGGAATAATAGCATTAAGTAATACTGATATTCACTGTATGAAAATCTACATTTTCTAATTGGAAATTTTATCAAGATACACATGAAAAGGAATTGGGAAATGTAGAGATTCTTGCTCACCTATGCACTGCAAAGACAGATATGGCTGGCTCATGATGCAAAGCCAGTGAGACAGCCCAGCATCTGTGCTGCTACATTTGTATAATGCTGAGGCATGCTCTGTCATATTTATTTAGCCTGCAATTCTATTAGTAACACACACACGCATGCATGAGCACGTACACACACAAGCACAGTGACCAATTGTAAATTGCAAGGTTTGGAGTGTTGTAAGCCAACAGAGTCCCTGTGTTTGTTTCTTACACCTGTGTTTACCAGGACATCTCTGTAAAAAGGTTCCATTGCTTTGTTTTTTTCTGTGCCATGCCCTGGAACCTAGGACTCACATCCACACAAATCATTGAAAACCAACTGCCTATATACTTATTCTAATGGTTGTACCCACTTCAACACAAGGTTACAGTCTCAAACTGTTCACAACAGCCTGGTGAAGTGTAAATACTGTACTGTACTGTGTAATACTAACTAAATACTAACTCTGTATTTGAAGCATTTCTTTCTATTCCCTTTTGAGTATACTGTATTAAAGTATGCAGTTGTAAATTGTAGTTCTTTCAGACAGATGTGGAAAAGTCCACCTGACGAAAATGTTTTACCTAAATGATATTAACGTTTGTAGATTAAAACAAAAAAATTAGGTCACATAAATAAATTAAAAATATTATAATAATAAAATTATATGAAATTAAAAATGTATAAAATAATTTTGAGATTCAGACAGCAACAAACAATCATGCAACAAGAAGGAAAACAACAGATATGTCCTTCAGAAAGACATCCAGAGAAACATAACCTCTCAATAGCCTCAAGTTAGATACTGTAGTTCTATGCAAAATAGAGACTCAGAGAGCCATGCCACCATGTGGAGTATACTGTAGCTGTAGCCCCAGACCACATAAAACTCAAAAGAGTGGAAGCATTATGCTAATTATATGAAAAGTGTGTCTACTTTGTGCCTTTCTCATACTCATGATCTCCAGCAAGTTATCTTCTATACATCCTCTCATTTAGTGATAACATTTTGTTAGACATTAGCAGAGGTATGGAAATAAACTAAATTATCTGTATTACTGATGAATATATGAAAATGGTAAGCATTTTAACACTTGAGTAATGTGAAGGTGATTCAATATATAGCCTTTGTGTGCTTTATAAGGAGATATGACAGCTCATATAAACGGTTAACACTCTGCAGGCAGTCTCTGATGGCTTTTAGAAGGAAATGGAAAAAGTCAGAATTGAGACAGTTGAGTTTCTGCCTGGAATACCTGGAAATATCCCCAAACAAAACATGACTGGATGTGCTTTATTTATACATATTCAGAGACAGAGAGTCAGAAAACAACTCAATAAATCCCCATAGTAACTCAAATGCTGTGCTCCCAGAAATGATTTGCCTCAGCCACTGTGCTGTAGGGGGAAGGGTAGAAAATGATGTGAGCTAGGAACACTTTAGTGGGAGAAGAGGAGAGGAGTACCAGCCACTCCGAATGCAGGTGTGGGAGGGCACATCTGATTTTCAAACCAAAGCAACAATGTTTCTGTAATAATGGCGACATGTTGACATATCAGATATCACACCGTGATGAATTCTTCACACGTTTTGGATACATTCCCATACTCATTAGTCCCTGTTCTCAAGAATACGACCAGTGCCCTTATTTTTTTTTACCCTTTTCAGTCCCTGAATTGGATAGTTTTCAAGGTGCTGCTGCCATCCCGTGATACAAGCTATTAGGCTGTCAGTGTTGACTTACTGTAGAGATGCCAGGGGCATGGCAATAGCAGTCCGCTGACATGTTCAAGACCATCAGGCACTGACAGCTAAATTGCGCCTTTTTTTCAAGGGGGTACCCTCCCCTGCTTGGCATAGTCATCATCTGCCACCACCAAATTACAGACTAGAATCTCTAGAGAGAGGTAATTGCCATCCAGCTATCTTGCTCTGATAGCACCACCTTCTGCCTACTGTGACACTGCCTCTCCACCACTTCTTGTTCGTCCATGATTGATTTACATGAAACCAAACCTGATTTGGCATTGATCCTTTAATGTTAATCCAGTGCAACATGACATTAGCATCACTGGTACAAATCCCACTGCTAATTTATCTTAAATATTCTACCTTCAAACTCTTTGTGTTGTTGTCATAAAGATAGTCTCTCTTCCGTCTAGAAAGTAAAAGCTATACTGATTTTGAAAATTTTATTTCCAAATGCTACAAAAATAAATCTGTAATGGAGTTTAAGGCAGAGCTCAGCCTCAGAGCTACAGTATAAAATATGAGGAAGCTGGCAACCTGGCTGGGCTCATATTTTGCCCTAACTCAATGGATGGCCGGATAGAGTTAAAGAGATTTACAATGACAATGCTTCACACTTTGAGGCGAAGTGTGACCTACAAACCCAGCCTACACACAATACAGCCCAGGGTAGTACCCATGAGGAAACAGGGTCTGTAGGAGCCAGTCACTGTGGAGAGCGATCATAAC
The DNA here is from genome assembly GCA_027564795.1 of Aphredoderus sayanus. Lineage (NCBI taxonomy): Eukaryota > Metazoa > Chordata > Actinopteri > Percopsiformes > Aphredoderidae > Aphredoderus > Aphredoderus sayanus. Next base: position 30,172 of record JAODUG010064330.1, read on the forward strand.
AGCCTAAAGGCTATACTGTCCTGCTGCCTGCTCTGATCTCTTCATTTAGCCAGCCACAGACACTCACACAACAGTCTTTTAGGGAAGCCACACTTATGTAAATGGATGGTGCATTCCCCATTGATATCATTTCAACTGTATAGACTTGAACATTTCTGCATGTGTGAGGAGACAATAATAACCCATATAACATGCAGACACTTACCAAATCAGAGGTAAGTGTTATTCACTGAACTGCTTGGCGGCTGTGCAGTGGCGGCACTGTTATTGTGTGACAGACACAGAGGAGCTTATTGACATCTAACAGGTCAGTGTGCATGCTTGCTGGATGTGTGTACGCACTTCATGTGCGTGTAGCAGCAGAGGAGAAAAGAGAAGTGCCGCATTCATCAGCTGAGGGAAGAAAGCATGTGTGATTTCAAATTGGGATTATGTATAGGGAATTACATGTTGACATAATTTTAAAGGTGGAGTCAGGGGTGTTAGAGACAGATTGTTGATATTTGAACTCGGTCCAAACAATTTAACCTCTCCCTTCAATGCCAAACTTTGTACTGCATAGATGTGCTGGCAGATTTCACCAGGCCATTGCCAGAACAAGTTTCTGGTTTTAACCATTATTCCCCTCACAAGATTAGTTTGCACTGTGAATGTGTTTTACCGTAACCCAAACAAAACAATTTGCTAATGCCAAAAATCATATCGATCTGGTTGAGAATGTGACATAACTTTCTCACCATTGTTATTACACTTCAGGAGTGTATGGGGAGGTACCTTGGCATTCGCTTGCCCAGGAGCCTTCTGATGGGGTCCCTTGAAGGAGAAATCAAATCAGCATCTGGTTTTCTAGATCCTGCCTCAGGAAGATAATGTTGAATGGCCACAAAAAAGTTGTATGGTTGTATGCAGCAGTTGTATACAATCAGAGAATTCCCCTGAACAGCAGATGTGTAGCTGCAAGTACTTATGGACTTAAAACACAATTTAATGGCAAAATAAATCCTTTAAAAAAATGTATTTGAATAAAAGTTAAGGGAAGGACAATATGATTTATATGAAAACAGCACCACTTAGTGGCAGGAAGCCTGCCAAACATGATATTTTTCGCATATTGTGAAAATATAGCGATGAGGGAAATCCCACACACACAACCACACATGATTAAACTAGTAGTTACATTTTAAACTTCCTTTTGACAAGTCATACACAGTAGGAGTGTTTCTCCTAGACAGGGATTAAACTTACTTTTAAGAGAAATTACCTGTTAGCCTAGATGAATTGAGTAACCAATGCACATTAATCAGGAAAACTCCAAGTGGCTCAGTGAAGACTCATTAGTCTTTCAACCTACAGTACATAAGTAAACCTGGGAATGCATTTTAACAAGTAGTCAAGAACAACGTTTATTTTTATAAATACACATAAAAGACATGTTCATTTCATACAGAATTTATACAGATTCATTAACACCAGTCAAGTGAACGACTCGCACTAAGGGACCAAATAGTAAACCAAAATTGATTAGTGTGTTTACATTATCTGTAGTGTCTATAGTAAGTCAGTACTATGTGACTAAAAGCACCAAATTTGACTCAATGCAAATAAGGTCCATAGCAAGCCAACTTTGGTGTTCTCATCTTCACAATCAGTGATCAAGCCCACTTTTTAACTACGGTATTTCAAGGATCCAAATAGAGCCCTCTCCTTAATCCAGGCCATCCCCCACCCAGCCACATAACTTCATTCAAGTTGAATTATAACATACTGTAACTAAATATTTTAGCAATAGCAGTTTGTATACAATTCCAGTCACTAAAGTATGCCATATTGGGTTATAGGGAAGCTGTAGCCAATTGTAGCAGTTTGCTCTGGTTCCTATAAGAACAATCAATCTTGCCTCTCCGGCATCTTTGTCACACCATCACTTCATATGGACAATCTATGCAGTATGTATAAATATAATTTGAGGCTATACTACAGACAGTCAAGTCTGTGCCATCAGTAGTTATGACTCACGCCATGGAGAGGAAAGATGAAAACAGGTCAAAGCAAATAAACTGCCTTCAGTAAACACTCAGTGAATTCAGGACATGTACATCTAATACAATATTTTTTCTTTTCTTTAAAAAAAAGGAAGTGTACAAAAGGTTTTCAGAGCCAATCTTTAACAAATAGAAAGGCAACATGTGATTGGACCAACTTAAAACCAAACTCAGTGTAGAACTAAATACCACATAATAGCACTAAGTTACCATAGAGCAGATCATGGACTTTAGTGATGACAAGTCTGGCACACTGGTGATGGCAAAACTGTCATCCGTCTCCAGGGATTATTGACTACAACCATAAATATAATTAGACTTTAAGAGAACTGTGCAATGTATTAGTCTTCAGTGGTTTAAAAAAAAAAGGTTTCAGATTGTCTGAAGCTGCAAATTGATGTTCTGCATAAATAAGAGTCCAAAGGGTATAGAGGTTGAATAAAAACCACTTGTAGTGGCCTGCTTAGGAAAATGAAGTCAACCGTTAAACCCCAAAGATAAGCTTGTCCTGAATTACTCATCCTTCTCATGCTGGTTTGCATTGCCGTTCATAACACCGTTGCTATGGTGTGCCCAGGTCTGAGCCTGTAGCACCTTGGGCAGCCTCTTGCCTTTGGTGTAGGCGTGGTACCAGAAGTTTAGGAAAAGGAACAGGAAAATCAGCCCATAGAGGCCAATGATGTAGACAAACACAGGGAACTGGTAAGGGCAGTCCTTTATGAAGAAGTACTGGGAGATGTGGCTGGTCACCATCACAAACTGGACCTGTTGAGGGGCAGAGAACTCATGTTTTACAGAGGGTACCACTACTGAACCCATATCAGTTCCAATACCACAATTAGTTTATGCAGTGATAATGTAACCTTTATGTTGATCATCCTCTAGACCACTGGAGTGTTTCTAAACATCTTCATCCATAACAGGTGAACAACAAGCATTCTGCATGCAAAAAGGAGGTCCACGATTTTGAATGCACAAAAATGTAAAAATCACACTACATACCAGCTGGATAGTAGTCAGATATTTTTTCCACCACAGGTATTTCTGGTAGCTGGGGCCCATGGCAGTCAGGCCGTAGTAAGAGTACATGATCACATGAACAACGCAGTTTAAAAGGGCATGGAACGTTCCCAGACCACCTGTAATACAAGGAAGGTCAAGTGACTACATAAAAAGAACACGTTGCGGTCAGTGATGGACAATGCTAATATTAACATTTTATTAAGCAAATTGAAATAGTAAAGACTACCTGCAGCAAAGCGAACACCAAACCACCAGGTGAAGGGCATGATGGAGTGATGGTAGACGTGGAGAAATGTCACTTGACTGTTCCTCTTTCTCAGCACAAAAAAGACCTATAAGGCAACAATCAACAGTTTACATACAGTACAGTTGAATCACCTCACATTAATCATCCGTCTCACTGAATGAAGTGTAACCCTGCTATCTTAAAAAAAAAAAAGGTACTCACAGTGTCCAGCATTTCAATGAACTTTGAGAAGTAGTACAGCCAACATGTTGAAGCCATCTAGGAGAAAGAACAGCATCAATTCCATTGCCAAGGAAAACATTGCTTCTCACTGCAGTAGTAGCACCTGTTTCCTGGCTGTACAAATTAGAGAGGTCTTACCCTCACAGCCTGTGGCGATTCCGAGTAGTCCACCAAGTCGCAGTGGAAGGAGTACCCAGTTCCCCAACCAGACATCACAAACTGAAGATAAGGCAATGAAATATGAGAGATCACATTTATGAAACAGTGTGGGTAAAACTAAAGTTAAAATCCATTTTACAACATATTGGTACAAATGTGTACCAATATGGTTCACATATATCTCAAATACACAGAAGTACACGCACTGAAAATCACCAAAATATATAGTAGGCTAAAGGGCAAGTTTACACACTTTAAAAATCAAGTGGTGCCACTTTTGGAGGTAATACTTGGCTATCCAGTTTAACCAGATTGTGAGAAGACAACTAAGAGGCTTTACGCTTCAGTTAGTAGGCAGGAATCTACCCAAGCAGGTTTGCCTACTAAAGGATTGGCCAGAGCAGCAGAACATGGCGTCTTATCAACCATATACACTCAATAATATCCATACTCAAATTTCAATCTGATCAGTCTTCTCTCGTACACACGGAAAAAAAAAATGAAGAAAAAAAAAATGAAAAAGTAAAAAACACGCACACACAACACCCCAAACACACAAGTTGTATTTCAGGTTGACATAAAGCCTCCAGTTGTCTTCACCCTCGAGACAGAAAGTTATCCAATATATTGTACATCGTGACTGGATACTGGGGTACTATAAGCTGCATGGTTCCAGGCACATGGAAGACATGCGCTTGTGAAGTTACCACACCAAGAAGACTACTACATGTGTCATTACAGTGTACACAACAGGAAATTCTGGTACATCTTCTACACCAGAGAGAGAGATACTATGCTTTACAAACGTTTCACCTGTACAGATTCATCAGCGTGAGTAACACTATTCATTCACTAATTCATTATTAGCCATACTAGAAGTATTGAATGAACGCAAACAATAGCAGCCGAATTTAGCCTTATTACTTTAGACTACCTGATGGAATTATGAAGGCAAGCACTCCTTTGATGAGGAGAATCCAGAGGAGCAAAGCACTCTTGGCACCAACATTGATATGGTCAAAGTCTCGAAACGTGCAATGAACCCACCTCGTAGCACATGTAGAGGGAGAGTGCCACCACACTAAAGTTGTACACTATGAGAACTCCTTTAAGGTCAAAGGCTTTGCGAGACTCCATTATCCGCGGGCCCAGAGAAGTGACAAAGTAGATGTATGCCGCAATGATAATAGTTTGAGGGAGAGGCGATGACATGAGCAGCCATGTTTCTGTCCTTGCGTCTGC
>JAODUG010064331.1:0-14127 GCA_027564795.1 Aphredoderus sayanus
TACACATATATATATACATACATACATACATACATATACATACATATACATACATACATATATATATATATATATATATACATACATATACATATATATACACATACATATTATGATAAACATGTTCTCTGAGTAACATAAAAGTTAGACAATAACTTACAAATAGAAACATTATTTTATTTATTATTATTTAATATTACAAAACAATACTAATTACGCACTAGCACAGTATGACCTGTTTTACTCACCGGTAGATACAGTAACATGAACTGCTTGTTCATGTTATGCATGGTCATACTGTAAACAGTATAGAAAAAGTGCAGGCTTGTAAACTTCTGCGCTTTTCCACAAATGAGAAACATGGAACATAAAAACTATGGCATTCATCTGATGGCATGTCTGTGGCAACTAACAATCGTTCAGCGGCTTTCATTATACTCTGACAAATATGCCTTTTCCTGGCTGACTGACAGAGAAATGGAAGTCGGCAAGCAGAGTGATCTGGAGGTTGCAGGGAGACTGATGACTTTTAAAAGGACCATAAAGAAGCCCTGGGGGACAGCTATGCGGAGGATTATTCAAAGGCATTTTAATTTATTAGGTAATTCCAGAGGAAAGGCTCTCCTTATCAATGAAACGGCGTCACCATGAATGTGAGTCTTGTGACATTTAATTTGGTTCCTTCACAGCTGCCAACCTTAAATAACAGTGGCAGGAGAACTCCGGACTGCGTGCCACGATGTGTTAGATCATAACATGGACAGTCCTGCAGTGTGGGTGTGGGCATGTGCAACAGCATGTTGTGGGGTACGTTACAGCACAATCTATATGTGAACATTTGGACCCAACTGTCACTCTCTGACAACCTGCAGGAGCTTTACTTTAATTCTGCTCCATTATTTTGGTGCATGTTTCTTGTGATACCCATAACACCAATTACATCATTTAGCAGGTCATTTTAGGATTGTATTGATAACTGACATTACTGTATTTGAACAACTAACTAACAAGTTTTAATAAGCAGGTAAGACATTTGGCTCAAGTAAAGGATGGCTGTGTTGAGGATGGATCCGAAGACCTTTTGGGTGGGAGACCAATAATGGTAATAGCAAATCCTGCTGCCTAAAACATATTCCCAATAGTGACCATGAACATGTAACTTATCTATTTTATTCTTTCCTCCTATCATTGCTCTGTGGATGAAGGAAGCTATATCTCATGAATGTCTGATATTCAATCTGCCACTCAAAACCTAATTTGAAGAGGGTAGGGCACAACACTTCTAATTTGATGTAATGCTAAATGTGTCCAAATTGCCAAAAATAATTGAAAACTTGGTAGGTGAACGGCAGTGACCTTATCAAGTTGAAACATCCTTCAGAGTGAAAATGTCCATCACAAGCTTGAGTTGTAAACGAACTGATGTCCGCTTTGTTGGAAAGGTCACTGAAGCTTCAACTTTTGAGAGATTTATGTAGATATCTACTACCTGAGGTGAATATTTAGTATTAGGCTGTGTTTATACTTAGTTTGACAGCTCAACCGGCAGATCAGTATAGCAATAATACACAATAATAATTATGAAGCTCCACGTCTGTTAACTCCACCCTGGATTTCCCCTCCCTGCATCTGCTTAAGGGTTATAAGACCACCCTGACCTCACAAGACAATGTCCAAATGTGCAAATATGTCTGGATGTCCACTTCCACGTCCAAACAGCATCCCTCATACAGTTAAGTAAAACCTTAGGGGTTTGACTATCTGATGATGCATCACTTTACTGCAGCTTTGACAATGTTGTGAGGCCAACATAATGTAGAAGAAGTTTCCTGATCCATGCCCTAGTAGACTACTCCCTGGGATCCATAGAAGAAGGAAAAAACATAACATGTGTGAGCTGGTGTTCATATGCATTAGTAGTTGTGTTAACAACCCTGGAAGGATTTTATTGCAAGATATAGATTTACCCATTAGCCTACAGTTTGCAAATATTGAATTTTATGGACTGCCAGGCAGCATATTAGTTAAATGTGACATTGGGGTTGCTGGCGAGTGGAAGTGTGGTATGTGTGAGTAGGTTGAAAACCATATCAGCCAATAGGAGAGAGGCTTTCTTTGGTTTGAAAAGCGTCTTAATTGGTGCGTGTTTTTAACCACTTTCGCCTGTGTGACCGGAATATCGAACTAGCCAATTGTCTGAATCATTTAAGGTGGTCTAACCACCGGCTAATAACAAAGATTGATGCTTATTGGCACCGCCTCCACTACAAGTGCACCTGTGGCAGAGGCAATGCCAATAAGCGTCCGTAACCACGGTTAGGAACACTAATTACTTAGACATCAGATTTCATTTATCTTTAGAGGAATACAATCCTCTAAAGCTTAACATTATACATTTTTAGATCTTTGGCACAAAAAGCCATTTAATCAAGCCCCCATGTCAATGCCGCCCTGATGTTCATGCATAACAATGTTGTAGTCAATTTGTGCTAGGCAATCACAAATATTACATTAATGTGAGAGAATGCGATTGACTTTGATAGAATGGCTTACAGAATATAATAGAATGCTTACACAAGACTGTGAAAGCTGAATTTGGATGCTGCACATATTCTGTCAAATATATTAAACATGTACAACTGTGTGCCCCTCTTCACACAACTTGTGATGTGTTTTAAGTTGTTTGGAATCAGAAGTGTTTTGATTTCTGATAGATTTGCTGGTCAAAGCCCTTTCCGATATTAAAGGCTACTATCTGCTGATATGTGTGTTTTGGACCCAAGTCAATAGTTCAGCACTCCTGGGTATGCTGTATTTAATGAAATTGGCACCAGAATGACTTCCAGTTTCCAAGACACAATTCCATTGTGACTTTGTAGCCTGAGGCGCTCTGGCGTGAGGCTACTGTCTGTGAAGACAATACATCGAGATGGGACTTGTGCTACACAGGTTTGCAATCTTCCCTGTCAGTGCAGTCAGTGTCAGTTCTTGCATGGAGTATATGTGCACATTTGTGGACATGATTAGGGACTGCAAAAGTGATACTCTTCATAAAACAGTTCAGAGATTCAAATAACTTCCATACTGTATAGTAGAGAATCAGGTTGTCATAGGAGCACCTTGGGACTTACGTGTTGGACATTGCACTGTTGAAGGGACAATATGTCCAGTAAATTTTGCATCAGGAAGTTGTACCCCACAGCAAGTGATATACTGTGGAATTGGTGATAATTCCTAGCAGTAAATTGTGATGTCCTTGTGATGTCCTTGTGATGTCCTTAAAAATATAGTATTTGGCCAATCGGCAGCGCCATCTGATTGTGTATGATTTTGTGTGTTTTTGAATTGGCATTGCTTTGTGTATTTATTTATTTATTTATTATTTATTTATGTATTTGTGTTGTTTTTCCGTGCCTTTTAACCCTCCTGTTGTCCTCGGGTTTCAAACACACACCTTGTTGTGCCAGCAGTGCACATCATATGTCTGTGTAAGCTGTAGAATTAAGTTTAGAGCCTTCTATCTGCCACAAAGAGCTAGTGATTTGGGTCATTTTGACCCGGAGGACATCACAAGGGTTAAGATAAATAGAAACTGGATGGGAACTTAATCTAACTATTTTATCAGAGATCCGGTGTTGTATTGAATAGCCAACAATTGTCTGGGCACCTTTTTTACACAACTATCCACATATCACAGAGAAGCCGTGGAAGTATAGAGTATATTGGCTTTGATTCTTTTCATATTTGAATACAATACAGAAGATCACAAACAATTTCCCTATGATAATAAAAAACAATCGTCTCGCTGTCAAATGGCAAATACCGCTCACAACAACAATGCCGTTGGCTTCGCAATGCGTTTCAATATGTGGGGCGGAGCTTCTGAGGGAGTTTGTTTTGATTTGAGCTCAAAGTTAGTAAGCATTCTCAAGAATGACTAACCCTGCCTTTCACTGCCTAAAAATGTGGAGAAATGTAGTCCTGGGTGAGAACAATAACCAGCAATTATGTTCAAATTTGTCCAGTAGTGCCAATTACACACTAATGAATCCATTTCTCCATCACAACGCCCAATTAGCATAAAAATAAACATTTCATACTAGATTTCCATTGACTGGTTTCTCCCCCGTTGGCCCCGTTGATAGATTTGTTCTCTGTAGAGCTCTGAGCCTTAGGAGAGTTCCGGGAACAGAGCGGAGCCTCTCACTCCAAAGGCATGTCAGTACAGAGCAGGTGGAGATCGCCGCAGGCCAGCGGCTGACGAGAGCAACAAGCCTTACAGCTTGTCGGATAAAAGAGAATGGGGTTTAATGAACCGCTAGCTGGATTTACAGCAAATTACAAGCTCACACAAGTACGATATGGCTTGTTTGTATGCATCTCAGGCCTTGCTGACGAACTAAATCAAAGTTCAGAGATGAGTTTTGAGGCTCTGCGTTTAACTTGTTCTTTAAATAAGGTCAAATGAAATGCAGCACAACAATGACATCTTGCAGAGGCTGGATCACGCAATTCATTAACAAGAAATATTCAGTGCAGCTTTGATGAATCGATGTTAAATATATTGTCCTAGAAACCTGGTCTTAGCCCATTTACAAAGCCTTATCATAAACCTTTTAGAAAACTTATATTTGAAAGAAGGAGGCATGCCACCTATATCTAAAAGATCTAAATACACAAACAATATTATCCCTTTGTAAGATGAGAAGTGCAGCGTACACACCAACAATATTGTACATATCTTTTCATGTATTTAATCTACAGTATTTGAATAATCATCTTTTCATCTTCAGCTCAATCAATAGGTCACTCTAATGTGTTGCAAAATGAGTGAAGTGGTTTTAAATGACTGCAGACGGAGACAAAAGCAAAATGAGTGGGGCCCTCTGATTACGCTTCAGCGTAATTAGACAATTTATCATCATATCACAGTCAAGATCTCATCAACTGGATCCATTTTGCTCTTTGTCAATGTGTTTCAGTTATGATGAAATAAAAACAACCTTCTCATAGCTGTACATAATTGTTCAGTCTTTTCCTGATGTGTTCCAGATATAGATTATTTACAACGGTTCCACAGAAGGATAAACATACATCTATAATGGTTGAGGAGTAGTCTACAGCAGGGTTCCCCAACCCTAGTCCTCTGGACCCACTGCCCTGCATTTATTAGATCTCTCCCTGCTCCAGCACACCTGATTCAAACAAATGGGTCGTTATCAGGCTTCCGCAGAGTTTGATAACGACCCATTCATGTGAATCAGGTGTGATGAAGCAGGGAAAGATCTTAAACATGCAGGACAGTGGGTCCCGAGGACCAGGGTTGAGGAACCCTGGGCTACAGTACAGTATGTCGGTAATGAATGCATTCATGTTGGATTGTTTAACATTTCTGAAGCTCACATATTTTTGTGTAAAGTGTGCACAGGCAATTCGTATGAAGAAGTTTAGGAGGATATTATTTAGTGAATTGGCAGTCTGAATGAGGAAAGATTATTGAGAGTGTAATTGATGCAGTGGCCCAAGTTTGTTCTCTAAATGTCAGGAATCTGAGAATATGGTGAGAACAGAGACAAAAAAGGAAACATTAAATGCCTCGATTTCATTTCAAGTTAAAAATCTATATCTGAAATGTGTGCATAAGTTTCGAGTTTTGATGTTCAGCTTTCAGCATTTTAATGTTAAATCTATTTTATTTCTGCTTGCTGTTTGTATGTGAGTATATAGTGTCTTTATAGCTGTATAGGCTACTGCAAAAAATAAAGTACAGTAAACTGTGCCGAAGTCTCAACATAGATAGCATTACATAGATAACTGGTAGGTACTGTAATGTGTAAACAATAAATCCTGCTCTTGAAAAGAACTAACAAATCATCATATCAGGCTAAATCATAGGGCTGGATGAAAATGGATGAAAAAATAATATTTTTTTCTTGTTTAGGAAAGTAATAATGTTGACTTGGAGACATTTTGGGCCTTTCATAGTAGACTGTTACCTTCACAGTCTGTAATGGCCATAGAAGGAAAAGAGGCAGAGAGGCAAAGAGACAAATCAGAAGTTTTCAGCAAAATAGGCAATACAAGCTCCAAGGAAGTGAAGTCAAGTAAAAGTTAAATGTTCAACACAGATGAGCAAATCTGTAAACCTAGCTGTTGATAAGGCTACTGTAGTATAAACACAATTTGAGACATCTAGGTAGCATAGCGTGTCAAGGAGCGTTCACATGCTACATTAATGTAGGCTATCGTTCAGTAACAGTAAACTGATCAGAAAATAAAAAAGGGCTTCTGGTTCAAACCAATATCGTTGCACAGCTTTATCAGAAGCAGTATCGTCTCTGACATCTCAACCGCAGCAAAGCCTTAGCCTTATGTCAGCACACAATGTGGAAGAGGGAGGGGGGGTAAGCAGTGGATTGTTGGATTTTAAGGAACAATCACTGAAAGTGAGAGTTATATGTGATCATTGATATTCTATATGAAACGTGTATAATACCGTGCTATTCCACATAATGTGTGTGGTATTTTCACTTAAGCATGTCAAATCCATTGCATTGAATCCTCAAGGAACGACATGTGTCGACATGTGGAAAGGGGCATGGCATGTCCACTTTAAGTGCACTAGAGGAAAAGTGTGTTTACTTAAATATCTAAACCTATTTTATTACCATCAGATTAAAATAATAAAATATAATACCATTCAACCAGCAAAATGCACTATGCAATAGGAATCTACGGTATACAACTGGAACATAAATGTAAAGCTTCCAGCCTCTAAGTTCTTTCAACAATACAGACTATCAAATACTGAAAATATTGTATCAAAGATAACGTCTCATTGCATCTGTGACTGTCTTTAAACATGCGTGCTTGTAAGTGTCCAAGAGAGACACATTGAACGATGCTTGCTAAATGCATTAGCCTGTGTGTGCCTGACAAGAATCTCCCTGGTGTCATCTCATGCTGTTAGCTTCTCCTCCTGGCCAGCTGTGCAGATGGACGTCCCGGGGCCTCTCAGACTTGCCCTTGTCTTTACCTTCAAGCTTCCAGTCTTTTCAACTACCTGATGGCTATAGAACTGGAGACACAGGTTTTCAGTCCAATAGATAAGCTTAGAAAAACCTCAGGAGCTTTTACACTGGATGAAATAGAATGAATAAATTAGAAGCCATTTTCCTTAGAAGACCCCGATCTGTAGATAACATTCAAGGCTCTAATTAAAGCGCCGTCTATGATTTGTTTGAAGTGACATTTCACAGGACACTCTATTGAAAGATCTCACTTAATTATTCTCATCCTCCATTTTGTTTTGCATTACTTATACAGTGCTAGCCCAAAGAACACGATTCTTCATTCTGCTGTAAGGGCCATCCCTTGCTGACCAGCTCTCTAAGCACTTTGTCAAAACCCCTAGAGACCTTCGTCCAGCTTCCACTGAGCTTTTCACAGCATGGATAGAATGTAGTTTAATCAAAGCTGCTGACCTCAGCTCCCTAACCAGCCCCATTAAAAGCCTAGATATCTCTTTGCATTTCCCATGCAGGAGTTAGCTCCAGGGTTGGTGCATAAATTTAGCATTGGTGGATGTTTGTTCTAATTAGATTTATGGATAGAAAATGTTTGGGGACATCCAGCAGCAGTGTTTTATTGCTAAGCCTGGAATCAGGTCAGACGAAATGAGAAGCATCAAAATGCTCTTTGATATTTATGAGTTGTGAAAGCAAGACAAGGTGTTAGACAGCGATGCAACTTTTCAAGAGAAAATAACAATAATATTACAAATGAGAGGATTATATATTGATTCATATTGAGTCAAACAAAACTCTTTATGGGAGAATATTTAATACTGTACATAGTAATATTTTGATTTCTTTCAATGGCAAACACATCCCAAAATCCTTGCATTAAACCGTAGGCTAGAGAGAAGTATTTATTTATCAATATCCCCTCACCATAATATATAAAATGGGCTGCATTGCACAAGCTTACCACAATTTCGAGTAGTTGTCTAATCTGGCTTTATGTCCAATAATAAATCCCTGGTGAGATAAATGATAAACTCAGCAAAACTGCCTTTCATGCACTATTGCTTTCAGTGATACTGCAGTAGTGGAAAAAATGAAATAAATTAAATATATACAGTATACAGATGGATACAAAAACTGTATTGTTTTGTTCTAATAAAATAGATTGCAATTAAAAATAAAATGTGCAGTTAATTAGCCACATAATTGCTTTTAGATTGAATAAAAGAGATTGGAGGCGGTACTGTACTGTGTACCAATATGAGCCCATCCATCATACTGCTATATCTCATCTATTCATTTTGGACTATGCAATTCAAGCAATCTATCATCGTCTTTAGTCAAATGTTGAGCTTGAAATGGCACATGGCACTGTATATTATTACCGTGACCAGAAATATTTGGTCATAGCAATAATGACCTTGTGAAATTTGTTGTAAATGTAAAATTAGTATATACAATATATATTGAGCTATGGAGGAAAAAGCACACACCTCAATTGCGTTATAGCACCTAAATAACACAATTATTCCACCTCAATGAAGGTTTTGAAAAACTGCAATAAGGGGAGGACTAGAGAGGAGTGCAATTATTCAGGCACGGGGGGGGTTTGAGTTTCAAACACAGCTGGTTTCAACCACAAGTTCCTTATAGTAAGCTATATACAGTACCTTGTGTATAGCTTACTATAGCTTGCCTGCTGAACAAATAATCTGGTGTTCCTACACAGCCCTGGTTCCGTAAACAGGAACACAAACAAAGTGGTGCAGACAGATTGTTGTGTGGTGGTGCACACACAACATCTCAGCCTTGTCAATGCATCTCCAATGTGTGGGGCAGAGCTTCTGAGGGAGCACCCTATAGCAATGAAGGGAGAGGTGTTTTTGTTGTGATAATTAAAATATCAACAAGCTTTCTCCAGAATTACTTACTATACCTTTAACACAACTGCAGCTTTCCTTTAATACGACCGACCCAAACATGTCTGTGCTGTCTTGTATCGGAGCGGTTTAGTGAGCTGAGGCAGCATGAAATAGAATTACAACGTAGTCCCACCTGGCTGAGAGACTCCAAGGAGTCAGATAATTAAATAACGCAAGAGCTCCAATTGAGCCTTCCACTGTGACCTGGTACAGTCCACGGAACATCCATTTAGATTCCATCTGCTCGAAATTAAGGACATGCACGTTCTCATTCCAGCACCGGCTGCTCTAAGCAAAACAATCCCTGTTGATCAGAATCACATAAGTGTCATAAACCTGCAAGCAACAAGAACAGCTGTCTTAAAAACAATGGAAAAAATACCATCATCAAGACGCCAGCAGGTGGAATGGAACTGCCTGAGGTTGGTAGCTGGCTAGGTTTTCACAATCAACTTTGTATTTACTGTATAATGAAGCATGTACCACTCAGTGTCCTGCTCTGTTTTGGCAATGTTAAGATAAGACCATTACAGTACACAAATAGCAATGCTACTAGAAGAAACTGGTAATGAAATCATCCCTTCACTAAAACAACACAGTACTATTTATGATTTAAAGTCAACATGTTATGATACTGGAACATGTCAACCTTGATATCTCTCTTAGAATCACATGTTAAAAACACTACTCAACAGAGATTGTCACACTCATGACTAGTACAGAATGTTTACCTTGTACCCCAGCAGCATAAAGCTTCATTGGCATATTGTATGAATAATACATTACCACAGAGTATAACACACAGTATAAAAATATTGCTGTATTCATATTGTACTGTATTCTCATAAAAAAATGTAAATAAGTTGTTCAGTGTGCTAGGCAGAAGTAACCCGGGCTGCTTATTTGCTTGGTGTCCCACAATTATTCTGAGACCGTCTGTAATATAATTCTTCCAGGAAACATTTCCAGGAAGAATTTGTTAATTCCGGGGCGAACAGAGAGCACGTCAAATTCCCCTTGAATATTTATTAGGCAGGGAAGGCAACAAATAATTGTAAAAACAATAATCAGCTAAACTGTAGAACGCCATGCCAAATATTCTCATTTCAGTTCATTTCTCATTTCACACCAATCCTGCTGCATTACAAAGCTAAGCGCTGAAACAGAAATTGAATAAACATTAATTGTATAGTGTATCGGTAATATGCTCTTTAAAATTCTCTATGCGACACCACTACCCTTGCTGAAAAAAGGGTAGTATCACTACACACATTAAGCGATGCATATGTTTAGCTCCAAACCAAGTAATGTGGTTTATTAGCTGTGTCCTGCTGAGCATACTTAAGGCCACTAGCCCAATTAGGCAGATTTGTTGCTGTTCCTTGCATTATTATTTTAACACAGGAGTCACCCCCCCCCCCCCCCACATCTATGCACACAAACGAGGACATGCTAATTCCTAAACTTTGCGTAAACATTACAAATTACACACGGTTAATGAGAGGTGGCGAGTTGCGGGCCTTCCCAAGGACAACATGTATAATCTATGCCGCACAAGACAACAGGAGTGAACATCACCCAATCCCAGTACTCTAAGCAGCCTTTACTAAAGTCCATCACATTGAGCTTGAACCTGCCATATTACATAAGGGAGACAAGCATGTTACCAGTGCCTGGCAACTCTACAGGTACTTTACAGTGAATGATACCGTCATGGCTCCAGAGCCATTCGACATAGAGAAAGAGCGGGCCGGTATTCTCTTCATAAGTCATGCTGCGGTTCAAAGGAACCGTACCCCTCGGGGGCTGCAGCAAAGCAACGCGCGCGTTCATTTTGTAATTGGGAGAGCGGAGGAGGGCGAACGCCCCACCTGAGGCGCCTGACCTCTCCGCGACACATCCCCATCTGAGCAGGGAGCCCGCCGCTGTCATTACTCCCCAGAACAGGGTGTCCCGCGGGCACACGGCCATGCAGTAACCTGTGAACCACCATCGCAGAGACCCAGCTCTTATGGGACCTAGCAAACAGGAGGGATGGTCCCCTTAATATATTCAGTGAGAATAAGCATACATCAAATGATGTCTTGTTTATCACCCTGTATTAATGATACCCTCTAGATTCCTGACAGCTATATGTTGTAAATGCCAGAGTGTCATTGGGGGTCACTGGCAGGTGACAGCCA
This sequence comes from Aphredoderus sayanus, assembly GCA_027564795.1. Classification (NCBI taxonomy): domain Eukaryota; kingdom Metazoa; phylum Chordata; class Actinopteri; order Percopsiformes; family Aphredoderidae; genus Aphredoderus; species Aphredoderus sayanus. The sequence goes on from JAODUG010064331.1 coordinate 11,131, forward strand.
TCATGGTGACATGCAAGAGAGCATTTATTAAGAGCCTGACTTATAGCTGCAGAAATTATTAGGAACCTATGATACCTTTTACAAAAATATGAATAGCAGTAGTGTATAGGATTGTAATACCTCCGACCCACCATAATGGACTCTTTTTCCACAAATACAGCAGCAGCTTCTAGCATTACTAATGGGTCTGTTAGATTTAGGTGTTCTGATTACTAAGCAATGGGAATGACAATCAATTAATAATATGCTTTTTCAAATGGCCTGAGGTAAGGGCACTTGACATTCTGTTTGGCAAGTTAGAAAAGCTGATACTGACACTTGAATAGCTGATGTTGGTGTTCTGATGAATCTGATCGCATCACTTCAGATCTGTTCTCTGAGTTTGCTTGTTGCACGAAGCCAGAAATAGCTCAGGGTGGAGAGATTGATGTATTACAGAGAAAATGCTAGTCATGAAGTTGCTAGACTTGCCGGATTTTACACACCAGAGATCTCCAGGTGGCAGAACTCATGGGCTTTGAGCCGGATTCATCTTTTAGGTTTGCCTTCTCAGCACATTCCTGCTATCTTTCCTCAGTATGACAATCTTTTTTGGTGCGCGTGGTGCTATATTTCCTTCTGGGCAAAGTTAAATCCAGTTACAAATTGAAAATAAACAACAGTGAGCCTATATTTATTTAGCTTTTTTTTTTTTTAAACCAATACCAGTGTCAATCACAACATAGTTTTCCATGGTATAGAAAGGATATTAATGTAAACTAGAACAGTAAGGCAAAGAAGCCATGTTGTGCATGGCTTCTTCATGTATTCAGCCTTGGGGAATTAGAGCAGCAGTATAGAGCAATATCTACATGCGTATCGTGACGCCCACTCTGTTGTTTGTTTTTCCAAAGCTGCTTTTCCAGTGGCAGCCTACAGTATATGACATTAGCAATGCTTTAGTCTATGGGTTCTGCTTTCCACTGATACACTTTGTGCCCGACATTTATTTGATGCTCACATGCATCTCTGACAATTTAACAGAACTGGCACAGGGAGTGAAGAACAAACAGATGACGTTGATGACCACACTGTCTGGATCTTAAAGGCCACAGAGGAAATGTCAGCACAGTTTACCTTTTGACAGTTGGTTAAATTGAGAGAATGTAATAGTAGCAGTGCAATGATACAGCTGATGAAAATGTTTTCAAAGTTTGTGCAGAGCGGTCTCTGGCATTAAAAACTGTTATAAAGCCACAAATGATGGTTTAGGGGGCAGGGCACAATGTGAATATCAGAACAGCATGTTGAGGTATTTACTCACTACTGTAAGAAAACCTCACAGTGCCCACAGAACCTTGTGTTCTAACTTCCTCATAGAAACTTAAACTAAATTTGAATTTGCTAGACCAATAAAGAAGTGAGAAACATTTTAGAACAAATGATTTAACGCTTTAGTTTTGATGATGAAATTACTAACTAGCACATTATGTAAAAGGAAAAGCGACTGACCTGTCTGTAATAACGGCAGCCTATGGCTAATTACTGATGTATTGTCACTTGTTCTTTTTATTAGCACCACTTGATCATGATCACTGATCATGTTCTGTGATTCAGGGTTAACACATCATCATGGGATATCACATTGGAGTGGGGGAGAGCAGAGTTGCCCTCCATGTATTTTCTTATACACAGCAACTGTCAATGCATTCTGTTATCATCTAAGAGCAGGGGACCTTAGCTTCCCTGGAAGCCGTAAAGCTGGAGGGAACGGCTCTCCACTAATGTAGAAGCCTCTTGTTATCCTGCAATTACTTGCCCAAGGACAAGGTAGATTCTCCCCACCCCCTCCACTGACACACATGCTCGCTCATACAAAGACATAATCACCGCTAGCAAAGACGCCATTTGCTTGATAAACATCCACATATTTGACATCAAGACACTTCTTCTTGGCCTTGAGCACCCGTCTCTTTCTGAGCCTCTCTGACATGCCCTTGCTGGCTGCACTTTCTGAAAGGACTTGATGATGATGATGATGACTTTGATGATACTGTAAGATTAAGTGTCTTGTTTTAGCCACAGTGTGTTTAGTTTATCCCCTCTAATCCTACTTACAATTTTAAAGTGATAACCGCACAGTTGCTGTATGGAACTTTTGCCAGATGAAGGCTATTACAGTACAGTATATTGCTGCTAATCAACACAAATCCTTTAGACTTCACAGCAGTACTTATATTCCAGAGATTAGTCAATAAATAGCATTTTTGTTGAAGAAGTAAATACTGTAATGTTGAAGGATTTTGTCCATCACATACCATTTACAAAATATTGTATTTATATATACAGTAAAATACAATATAATGTATCCATTACAAACACTGTTGAGGTGGAAATTACTTAGCAGTACAGAAACTGGTTTGAAACTCAAAACAGTTCACACCATACAGCCACCCATTTTGTTCTATTTGACACCAACTGTGAGCTGGGGTAGACATTTTACTATATAATATTGATACAAAACAAAAGAGTACGAATCTATATACAGTAAGCAGCAGATTTAGATGATCTACATTATTACTACATTGTATTAAGACGAAAATTCAAAATATAGCTTTAAGTGAATAACTGTAAAAAATTGATTCTAATTAGGGTTAAATAGAATCAACTATAAGGTTTCATTCATAATTAAACCATACAGAAATACACTATACAGTACAAATGAAAGCCAACAACACTGCTCTATCAGCATGACACTGGTGTGACCAGTACAGAATGTGTGGACTGCTGGAGTCTGTGAGATAAAGGCTTTACCAGAGGGAGAACGACAGGACAGGCAGCCACATACAGACATGGGCCAGAATGAGTGAATAACATTATTGTTGATGTCAAGAAAATAAAATATCACCTCATATTCTGGCAAATAGGATGTCAGAAACATTTAAAATTGTCTCCAATTCATTCTTGAAAAATAAAAGGATTATATACAGTATATATATATATATATATATATATATA